>CM060959.1:46623868-46780584 GCA_030765055.1 Mantis religiosa | reverse complement strand
GAGAGAGAGAGAGAGAGAGAGAGAGAGAAATATAAAAGGAGTGAGTTAACAAGCTGGTAACGCTGAGCCTGATACGGCATCTGATTAGCTGGACTCCAGAACCCTTCCCATTTGAAACACATAATAGTCTGGCCGGAGTTCGCGCTGGTCCTAGATTCAGGGCTCGTCATGCCGTCGACTAGTGATGGCTACTCGACATAATGCATACTCAGCTATATACAAACACATCTCCAAGGTAAGCCCGACTGAATCTTTGATGTACTATTGTAATTATCAGCACCATTCCACCCGAAGTCTCTTCAAGATTTCGAGAGTGACTTGCCTTGTCAACAATCACAGGTTTATAGTAAATTGGCATTTTGTAGAACCTTGTGTTTTCTCTGTTTATGCATCTTTAACCTGGCTACAAACTCCCTCTACCAATTAGTTCTACCATAAGTTCCCCTATCATTTCAGCCACGCTTCCCCGCTGTTATTTAGGAATGTAAGGAAAGCCCCTTCTCCTCCGCCCTTAAAATCCTACATGAAGCAATACTGAAAACTATGTTAAATGGTTACGTACAATGTTCATTTCAAATTTACCCCTTAACTCGCTGCTGGCAGTTCATAATGAATGGGAAAAGGTATGTCATCATGTGGATCAAATAAGACAGTTTTTTTTTTTTTTTTGTAATTTACGTACTTTAACCTTTTATGTCATATCGGACGATGAATGGAATGGGTGAAATGATGCTCAAATGAGCCCATGGTCCACGGAGTTTACATTTACCTGACATTCATCTTTAAGTACAAGGGAAAACCCCAGAAAAAACCTTATCCAGGTTATTTATCCTGATCGAGATTCGAACTCGAGACCTGTTGAACGTGAGGCAGACACGCTACCATCTACGCTACCGCGGTGGGCAAAACAACAGTATTAAGAAAACGATGCACTGAGGGGGAAAAATTGAATCCTAATTAAAGATTATAATTATTATTATTATTATTATTATTATTATTATTATTATTATTATTATTATTATTATTATTATTATTATTATTATTATTATTATTATTATTATTATTATTATTATTATTATTATCATCATTATCATTATCATTATTATCATTATCATTATCATTATTATCATTATCATTATCATTATTCCTTGCTGGTTGGACTGCTTAAAGGCAGGATTATACTTTATTACGCTCATTGTCACCTGCCTCGTGTGGTCAGGGGATGTGTGCAGTGTTTAAATGTGTAGTGTTTAAAGCCCGCTTTAACTACATACGGCACCGCAGGCGATGACACTGGTGATACATGAGATGAAGTTGGAGCACCGGTGGAATGAGATGGTGGGGGAAACCGGAGATACCAGAGAAAACCCGCCCCAACGCCATGTTGTCCACAACAAATCTCACTTTGTGGTCGCCTGGGATCGAACCCGGGCCGCCTTGGTGAGAGCCAAGCGGTCTAACCCCTGAGCCACGGCGCGGCCTGTGGTCGGGCGAGGGCGACTAATCGAGAATAGACTTTTGGTTCCCTTGCCTCCCCAACCCGCTCGTCCTTCGGGAATATTTTGCACTATTGTGTACAAGTGTGAATAGAACAGTTGATATTATATATAATTGTAATTATATCGCTCAACTCTTAACAACATTAGCTCCATTTCTCAACATTTTATGAGTCAAGTTACGTACATTTCATATTCAAGCAGTTACAAGGCGGTACAAAAATAAAGGAAGATAGAAAGCAAAGTACGTAAACCCAAACGGCAGTAAAATATGAATGGCCGGTGTTGGAAAGTTCTCCAGTTGTTTCGAGAAGAATGGTTAAAGTTTGTGAGAATACAGTTTGGGAATTTCCTGACTTGTACAGTCACAACTTTAACAAAGACAAAGGAAAGATGGGAAGTTTATGGGGGTACGTGATGTTACTTGTCAGGTCACAGAAAAAATATATATTATTGTCTTAACACAGCAAAACAGCTTGAGACTCCAAAATGTACAGCTACGAACAAAAAGTTCAGGACCTCACTATCATGTAACTTTAAACCTCTATCGTACAGTGATGCAGGGAGGTAGCTAATAAAGGTATATAGTGTGGCTTTCAAATGGGATGGTGTTTGTCCTTGAACGTGGTGCTGTATTATTGTATTTCCCGTAAGCAGTGTGTGACCTGGGCTGTTGTAAGTACGACGGCTGTTGAATAAAGAATGATCACAGTTTCTTTCTGAAAACGTACCTTTACTCATCCTCATAATTTTGATGGTCCTTCTCCAAATAATCTCCCCTGAATGCGATGCACTTGTCCCAGTGTTTGTGCAGGCCTTCAAAGACATGCTGGAAACCATTTCTGAGAGATCCTTCAAAGTCGCCGCCGCAGCCTTCACCACTGCTTCTGATGATAGATAATGCCTCCCACGAAGGCGTTTCTTCAACTTAGGGAATAGAAAAAAGTCATATGGAGCTAAATCCGGACTGTAGGGAGGGTGAGGGATGCACTTCACGTTCAGCTTTGCAAGATATTCAGCAACAACATTGTCAATATGCTGCTGCGCATTATCGTGGTGCAGCAACTAGCCTGCTTCGCGGAAATGTGGCACCCAATGAATGTTCAGTATTTCAGAAAGTGATATTAAAGTAATTCGTCGATCCTCTCTAAATATGTAAGCAGCATTGTTGATTTTTCTTCCGTAAGAGTAGTAACTGGTGCACCAGGTCCACCTTTCTTTGGAATTTGTGCTGTAGGGAAGAACAGACTCTTCATAGGCCTCCTGTAACATTGTATAGGCCTCAACTGAAGATATGCCGCATATTGTTCCTCGCGTGTTACCTCCATTGCAGTGGTAGGCGATACTGAACAATTCTGAACTTGCCTTGTTCTCACAGGCGGGAACCAGGATAACCAACAATGAAACTACTACGGCGTGGTTGTTTCACATTAAGCTAACAGAATATAATAAGTTTAAATATTTGTGCGAAAAATTATGACCGTAAAAATTTATGATCGTTCTTTATTGAACAGCCCTCGTTCTATTTGTGCTAAGAGAAACACTAAAATTTTGCGAAAATAATTATGCATGAGGAATATAAGGAGTAATATTTCTACAATCGTGAATATCCTATTACCCTACTTAGAATGGTTTTCATAATATGAATAGACAAAGCACCGATATATGATAACAATGCATCACGACGTAATCACTGTAACGAACATCATTATCGCTTGGCATGTATGCGTTTACGTATATTTGTAATTACTCAGAACTGAAATGAAAAGCCCGCCTCGGTAGCGCAGATGGTAGCGTGTCTGCCTCATGTTCAAGAGGTCCCAAGTTCATATCTTGGTCAGGGTGAGTTAATTGGATAAGGTTTTATCCGCGGTTTCCCTTATCTTGAAAGACGTATGTCAGGTAATTTTGAGGTCAAATGACCCCGGACTATTTTGAGCATCACTTCACCTATTGCATTCAACGTAGTATATGACAACTTTGGAGATCGTAAAATTAAAAAGAAAATGAAATATATACCTTCAAGACCTTCTCGGGAAATAATCCAAGAGAAAGGACGAATAGAAATCGACGTTCCGGGGTCGTACATCTCTCCCATCATCAGGATATTTTAAAAAATGTTATAACCACAAATCTCTCATTAGATATAACACAAATATCAACAAAAACAAAACACTACCAACACTTACATCACTGAACAAAAGACTGTTTTCAGAAAATTAAATGCCAAGTCAGCAGATGGCTGGAGGGTAAAATTAATTAGGTCAAACAACATACCTTCTAGTGGCGGCTGAAAAGTAACAGCTTGCTGCGGGAAAAAGTCCATGCAACTTACATAGTTCCGAAAATTGAAGTTCATTTGCCCTTGTTTCTTCATGATATAAACAAAATTTCTACTTACTTTCGCTTTTGCTCAATTTTTAGAGCGGGTGTTGATCGCCCTAATATTTTTATACCAAACCTTTCCTCTAATGCTCACCTTGAAAATGGAGTTCTCATAATTTCATTATTTATTGGTTGAAGTGTTCATTACTCATTCATTGAATCAAATGAATTTATAACATGTTTTACACTCACTCACAAAATAAAGAAACTGATATCAGTCACTAAATAACGTTACACAAAGAAATATTTGGATACAATCCGAGCTCGTGAACCACATTCACTTGTTATCGGGGATTCTCGTTATGGTCCTGCGAATGGAGTATCGTGCCAACATGATAGATGCATCACAAACAGTTTGCCCTTCGATTTAATAATCATTAGGTATTGGATCTGTTTACGTAAGTAGGAAGGAATAAGTTTCTATAACTTAAATAGAAAGCAATGACTGATTGTTAAATGGTTTTCAGTGCATATTCAAGCTCTACAGCTATAACTATGAGTGTTGGTGGCCCTGCTTCACCGTGTAGCGAATGATCACCGCGCAACACTTAGATGCAGCATGCAATTGTGCGAAAATCTAGGGACTTAGGATGTCAAGGAGGCAAGAGGGGAAGGTTATACGCATGCGGTACAACTGATTCCCGAGCTTGCTGGCTGTCAGCATGTTGACGTCACGGATGCAATCCATTAGTTACGCAGGTGTTTTCCATGCACAAGGGGTCATTATTTCTCCGTACTCGATTTCTTATACTCACAATAATGCATTGTTATTTACACGGTCTTTTAAATTTCTACAATGTCATTTATAAAACAGAAAAGAGCGTGCTGCAGCACTGCACACGAGCCGCCCCTAGTAACTACTTAAGTTGATGATCAAGCTGTAGAGATCTGTGCTTTTTAAACCCACGGATTTTCTATTTAAGGCTGGTATTCAAGAGGAGCTGAACTGAAATACAGCATCACGTACAGCAGCAGTTCAGTACCTCTTGGAATCCAGCCTTAATAATAGAAATCCGTTGGCTTAAGAAGCATTGATCCTCACAGGTTGATTATTAACTTATGTAGTTACGTTAGTTTGACCTAATTAATTTTCTATATTCACGTCATCTCCTGGCTTGGCATTTCATTTACTGAAATTTTTTTTTGTTACATGATGCAAGTGTTGGTAGTTGTTTATATTTGTGTTATATCCCTTGATAAATTTGTGGTTACACCATTTCTTAAAAAATCAATGGACAACAATGAAAATATTTTGGGCCTAAAAATAGTGAATTTACATGTATTTCCATCTGCTGAATTAAAAAGTCACCATAAAATAATAGATTAGCTCTTGTTTTGAAGATGAAGTTACATTTCATTTTAACAGTGAAGATTTTAAATTTGGGTGAATTTTTTTTGGGAGTTGGCACACCTGTCAAATAAAAAATCAGTCAGAGATAAGTTTTGGAAATTAAGTGATGCAGAAGTTAAGGAAGGCATTTTTGCCGGACCACAAATAAAAGAACTTGTTAAGGATCCTGCAATTGACCAAATTTTGGAGGGGAAAGAAAAGGAAGCTTGGGAAGCCTTCAAGGGTGCTGTTCATGGATTTTTAGGCAACAAAAGAGATGACAAATACAAGCATTTGGTGACAGTGCTCCCGCAAAACTACCGTAACCTTGGATGTAACATGTCCCTTAAGATACATTTTCTCTACTTCCACCTAGACTTCTTCCCTCCTAGTTGTGGAGCTATTAGTGATGAGAATGGGGAGAGATTCCATCAGGACATTTCTGTTATGGAACAAAGATATCAGGTCGTTGGAATGAAGTAATGCTTGTGTATTACTGTTTGTCTTTGTATAGGGATTCTGCGGAACTCCATCACAAGAGGCAGGCTAAAAGACGACGAAGTCAATAGGCCACCACATGATTCTCTTCAGACACGACTATCTGAGAAGTATTTTTCCGGCAATTTAGGACTCTTGGCATGTAATTACCCGTTAAAATATCAAATGCACTTTCATTGTTGTTAGCATGTATGTAATTAAAATGTATCCTTTTCTCTCAATCCGTTAATATGTAATACTTACACCACGTGTATATCATAGAAACTAGAGCTAATAACATTTTTCATTTTTATATTTGTTTCTGTCAAACCAAAATTAGTAGGAACAGCCTCATGAAGTGCTGGATTTCTAATCGTCTTTACACCTGGCTTGTTTCCCGAGAAGATCTTGAACATACTCTTAGCCAGGAAAGCTTAAGGTCATATTTTTGAAATATAAACTTTTGACAAGGCTTGATTAAAGAATTACTATGAACAAGACAATATGTTTGTTAAATTCGAGCAAGAGGAAACAGTACACTTCCTGCTGACATGTAAAAATGCTGCATGGCAGATCATGGATCGTCACATTATATTCTTTTTTATAAGTGGTCCGTAATCTCATTTTACTCTAGATAGTTCAAATCAGTATTATTCAGCTAGTGTTGCGTTTAAAAACCAGGAAAAAGTGTAGCAGTTGGATCAACTTGCAACTGAAATGAGACACGAAGTAATCCGCCTTCCCCCTTACCACTGCCAGTCTAATCGAGTTGAGTTAATGTGGGCTCAAATTATGTTCCAAATATAACCGGGCAGAGCAACATCTCCGGACGGAGATCGGGAGATCCGTGTTTCAAACCCCGGCCATGGCATTGACTTTTTCAGTTTTATTCTTATCTAATCATATCGTAACTATGATCCATTGGAGTTAGAGTTTCAGTTTCAATGCTACTGGACGCAGCTGGCATCAGTTCAAGGTTGAAATATCGATGAGAAATTTGCATGAATGATTGTACTACAGAAATGGATATAATGCACGCAAACATCAATAATCGTGAGTAGGGCGGCACCAGCTATAGCAACAAAATCAGAGAGGCAGATGGTAGAGTAAATGGAAGTGACAGCTGCCGAGACCGGCACAAGAAATGAATAGAGTTGGCAAATACGAACTGACAGTTCCCCATCTCAACGAGGGAATCTTAGACGGTATGCATTTGTTTCTGACGGAAACCATACCTCTATGAGAAATGGGAAAAGGAAATCTGAATATCGTTTTTCCTGTCCAGGAGCTTAGGAGATGAAATTTAGAAAGCAAAGGCTATAACGTAAGCTTTACATCCGTCTCAACTCCTCTTGTACAGGTCAGAGATTTTCTGTTAAACCTTAGAGAGGGTGACCTTGGAAAATACTCCTACTGTACACGCGAAACAGCATTTGAAAAATGGTAATGTGACATGAAAATACAAGCACATATAAAGTTGCCCTTTGGGACGGTCAGCTGGTCTCAAACACGTCCGCAAAGTCATAGGGCGCGTTTAGAGGTCCTCCCTCAAACTGGCGGCTTCTGGCTTCTGCTTCAATCCACAGGAAATTGAAACAGGACTTTTCATTGACTGGTGAAAACTGCTGGACCGTGAGAGGGTACTCCTGCCCACCGACACATAATCCTTAACAACCATCCTGCCATACTACACCAAAAGGCCTCCCCAAGAAAATCCTACGGCAGTCTACTGTATCCCACATTTACGTTACATCTAAAACAAAATACATAATAAAGGAATTTCTGCACATGTTTATTTTGTTTAACGTACAATAATTAGAAAAATGAGTCTCTGTGAGAATAGTTTGTACAAAAATGTATAGAGAAACTGCCTTAGTATAATTCTGCGAATACGCTGACACATACAATTTCTCCTCCCAGTAGTTAAATTGCTTCTTCCGAATACTTGCTTTTATTAAGGATCAATGGCATTCCAGGAATAAGCACACAGATATTCTTTCCGCTAAACGTTCCAAGTAAGGCCTACAAGATAATCGCCTACGGACTTTTCCCGGAAATCCGATTTGCTCACTTAGTCGATGCAAGAGATTTGTTCATTAGAGGTTCTTGGTAGTGTTTTGTCATGATGTTAGTTTAGCAGAAGATAACATTGCATACCCTCCAACCCAAACCTCATAATCTGCCATTATTTCAAAGTCCTCTAAGAATCGGAGTGTAGTTTTTATAGTAGCAAATAAAATTATTTAAAATATCCAAAACTTTTCTTCGAGATCTTCTCGGGAAAACAAGTCATCGTGCATCGCTTCCACCATCAGGATATTTTAAGAAATGTTAAAACTTCAAAATTTGTAACTGGATATTACACAAATATCAACAAAGTCGAAGCACTACCAATACTCGCATCACTAAACAAAAGACTGTTTCCAGTAAATTAATTGCCAGGTCAGGAGATACCATGAGTATAGACAATTATTGGGTCAAAGAAGTGTAATTACTTACTTTGATTATCAAGCTGTATAGATCTGTGCTTCTTAATCTGACGGATTTCCATTTTGAGGCCGGTTTTCAAGAGGAGCTGAATTGAAATCCAGCATCACGATTAAGCCTGCTGCTGTTGTAGGAAACAGCCAAAGCCTCCTTAACTCTTAGCTCCCAGTAACTGCTGAGAGCAGGCTTAATCGTGGTGCTGGATCTTAGTTCAGCTCCTTTTGGAACCCGGCCTTAAAATGGAAATCCGTCGACTTAAGAAGCACAGATGTATACAGCTTGATAATCAAGTTAAGGGCACTGGGAGGTTAGTTTTACCCAGAAAAAAGTTAACTTTTACCAATATTAAACTTTTAATATATAAGAAAACTAAACATTATCAGAAATTGAAATTTGATATGATTACTGTATAAGAATGTGTGCATAATATTTAAATTCCGTTCACATAGGTCCATGCAATAGGGACATAAATCACATCGTGTGTCCTGAAAAAAATATTGCGCCCTATACTTCAGGTGCACTTTACTTGTAGGAATTTAAAGCTACATGCACCAAGTTTTATGCTAAATAACCTAGCATACAGTTTTATAATATCGGCTAAATGAAAACTACATGTAGTTTATACCATGCACATGAAAAATTAATTAGTTTTTAGTAGAAAATAAGATAATATTTTCAAGGACTGAATATTTTTTTTCGTGCATTTTATAAATCACATGAATTTTGTCACCCAAACTTCGGAACTCCCTATAGAACTGGCCGGCAGTAGGGCCAGACGGGAGGCATTCGCCCACGCCTACCCATTTGTCTTATAGGGGTAACGAAGGGATGGTTGGAAAAACATCACTGGCCATCTCTTTCCCCTCCCCCTGCTGGCTGGAACCTTCGCGGTGATTCACTGAAACGCGAGACTTCGAGAAACACCGATATTCCTGTAAAAAGGGGCTGCAGTTGGCGAGTCAGTCCAGTTCTTGTCGAGCAGCTGTGAGGACCACCATGTGAGTTAACGGACCGGAAGACTGTGAACGTCCATCAGAGGAGTTGTACGTAACTGTGAGCGTGCAGTGGACCTGTGACAGACGAACTGGTGAATTGTGATTGTGTGCAATACGTAATTCTGTGTAATCGGCAAGTGTTCCGGCTGTAATTCGGTGGAAATAAAGCACATTTTTGAGTGGTGCAATTGGACTTTTAATTTCACGAACCCACAAGGTCACAATTTAAATGTTAGCCGAATGTGTTCAAGGAATATTGACAAATAAGCAATACAAATTTTGTGTCAATATATTTTATAGTTTTTGAGAGATATGCACCTAAAGTATGAAAAACAAGGTTTCGGGAAATCACGATCAAAGTTTAAGCACCATTCTCAGGAAGTGGGGGTATCATTACACCGCCATCTTTAAATTGAGGAATTAAAGGATTTTAATACCAGCTGACAACCTATGTTTTATATATATCATTTTAAAGCTGAAGAATTATATAATCTTTTTAACATAAAAAACAAAAGATGGGTTTTTTCTTAAGGGCATGTATGACTGAAATTTTCAAATTCTGAACTAATAATGCTAGCTTTTTCACATTTACACCATACGTGTAGTATAATGTAAACATGTTGCAACCTAAATTTAAACCATTTTTCTCCAGCAGTTTAGAAATTATGATAAATTTTGTATGTTTTTTGTTACGTCACTAAAAAAGTCCCTTGCGACAAAATATTTTGAATTTTGGTCTAATATTTTAACCCTATGTTCATAATACACATACTTTTTGAAATTGCTCTGGGTTTTTCTGTGTCTCCTTTAGTTTAGGTCACAAAAAGTTTTTAATTTACAAATATTCTTTTTTTTGTCTAAAAAACTGTAAGTTTTGTGTTTGAAAATTAAAACTATATGCTTATATACATTTCACAATAAAACCTAGGGCAATTTCCATTCCTCATGATATTCTGAACCTGTGTAGGAAATTTCATGAATGTAGTACAGAAACTGCATCGCAAGGAGCATTTTACAGGAAGAAAAATGCTGAAAATATGAATATTGAGAAAACAGCGATTAAAGATTTGATTGCATAACTCACATTAAAATCCACCAGGCTGATAGGTTGGACCCTCAGATTTCTTTTTCCTCTCCTCTGTTGCTGCTTTTTCCACCTTTTTCTTCTTTAGATGTTGCTTTTCTTCTGCACAACTTCGCTTCTTGCTTTGCAGGATACGAGTCTGATCTCGCTGCACTGAAGTTTTCCTTGCTGAGTCTACTACACTTTCACCTCTGATATTTTGCTGCAGCTCCAATGACTTATGACTACCCATGTTAAACTCACTGATGCTTTTAATAACAGCAAGATCCAATTTTTGTTTTGATATGAAAACTTCCTTCCATATGACATGATGCAAAGGTTCATTGGCATTCTGTGTTTTTCCTGTTTTGCACCTCTCTAGTAATGTTATAGAAGCCAGCCTCTGATATATTGGCAACATTTTAAGAACTATTTTGTCTGAAAGCCTTATTTTTCTTTCTTGATTTGAAAATTTAAGAACGAAAAACAGACAAAGAATGTGGATGTAGGCAAAAGAGGGCGTAACTCTGACAGAGTTTAAAGGCCACCGACATTTAAATAAGCATTTAAAAATGGCGTTCGGAGGCAAGTTATGCATTTTTCGCATTCGGGAATGTCTAAATTATTTTATAGAATTAAAAATAAAAAAAGTCGTTATTTTCACGATTTTCATGAAATTTCAGTCATACATACCCTTAAAATATCCTGATGATGGGAGGTATGTAAGCTCCCAAAACGTCGATTTCTGATCGTCTTTTCACCTGGCTTGCATCCCGATAAGATCTCGGACATATTCGTTGCTTTTTATCCAAAGTTTTAATTAGCTTTATTAGCAGTAGTTATTATTAATTAACTATTATTATTTGGTACTTCCCTCACTTTACCCAAAGATGTTCATGTTGCCTAACCAAGCTGAACTGCACATTTCCCAGGCAGTAAATAACCAAAACTTAAAATTTCACACCGCAGTACAAAACCATACGTCACTCTAATTTCCGCCACGGTCCCTTGCTCCAAGTTACGTCGGAAGACAAACGTGTCGAGGTTTAGAAATGCCGGTTGATTAGCGGCTGGCTTGTTCGGAATACCAAATTATGACATTTGACACTGTGTATAATTTACACCCGACCAGAACTACAGTTAATTAATGCAGCCAAGCGACTGTGCATACGTCCCAGGAAAAACCGCTTCTGTTTGTCATACATAATTCCGTCGGCCGTGATCGTGTTGGAGACCATTACTACTGCTCTGTAATTTGTGTGGCTTTTGAATAAGACTTCACCAAAGCCTGGACCTGACAGGTTGTAAAAACATCAAGTACGGTAATTGAGGGATTATCGGCTACGTCTGCATTCGATTAATATCCTATACCAATGTGTTTATCTTCCTTTACGTCAAAAGGTGTTTGTAGTATGGCTAATAGAGGACGTATCTACTTGTCTGCTCAAGTATGAAGGAAAGCGAAAACGTGTACAGCGCCTTACCAAAAAAAATCTGATGTACTAACAACATTATGTGTATCCGCTACTGATTTTTACTTTCCTTGCCATTTAGCTACAGTAAATAGAAATGAGCATGTGTTACTCATGTAAATGCCTTGTATATTAGAAGTTTTCATCAACAATTCTAAAGAAATCGAATAATTTATCACGTAAAATTGGATTTGGGAGATGCTGTTGCAAGTTAGAAGAATTCTGAGGAAATATGTACCCAGAAAGATTTCAGAATAACGCTTATATGGAATAAAAGGAAGTGATGAACACAGAAAAATTTGGGGATGAAAGTATAATAGCCCTAGTAGAAGGAAAATGTGGAGTCAAATTAGTCAATTTATGTCCTTCAACGTTAAGTCATAACGGACGATAAACTAAGGGATATACGAATGAGTCCAGGGTACGTAGAGCTTAGAGTTACCGTAATTCATCTTTCAGGATAAGGGAAAGCCTTATCATTGCTAGGTACGTCTTGAACGTAACACTACGGAGACGGGCTAATGTCCCCAACGTCATATCGGAGTATAAATTAAATGATGTACAAATGAACCCAGGGTACACTGAGCTTAGAGTTACGCATTCATCTTTCAGGATGAGGGAAAACCTTATTTGCCTGAACGAGATTAGAACTAGGACCTGTGGAATGGCATATGCTACCACCACGATACAGAGGCCAATACGGCCTTCTCAGGCTGTAACAATAGGTTGTCCACAGGGATCCGTCGCTGGTCCCACCTTATGGAATGTCCTAGTCAGAAGCCTAATAAAACTACTGGCAGATGTACCTGAAATGGAGACGGTTGTATACGCCGACGACATTATGTTCATGTTCAGAGGTTCTTCGCACACTCATATTCTCTCCACCCTCCAGCTAGCTCTCCAAATCACGCAGGATTGGTGCAGGAAAACCAAGCTGGAAATCGCCAACGACAAATCTGCATTGATGCCAATGTACGTGAGGAAGAAGGAAGAATACATCAGTCATCCTACAATTACAGAACGACGGATAAATGTGGTGACGAAGTTGAAATACTTGGGAGTAATGATTGAAAACAAAATGGACTGGTACCCTCACATTCTTTACCTGGAAAACAAAGTAATACATATACGCAACAGTCTAGTGAGATGCTCCAAAAGTACATGGGGAATGTCCTATCCTCGTCTAATGACTATTTATAACCACGCTATTCTTCCTGCAATAATGTACGCTGCGGAAGTCTGGAGTACGTCTGCATCCCAAAGGGCCACACTCAAATTACGCCAAATCCAAAACTCCTTCTTAATTTTCGCTACAAAAGCGTACAGAACGGTATCAAACAACGCCCTGCAGGCAATCGCAGGTTTTATGCCCATCGAATCAGCTATCCTCTTACATAACGACATTAAAGCTATATCGAAAGACACTCCACTAATGCATTAATTCCGATGCTGAAACGAACGGAAATTCTAACTAGATCCAAAGGTATTCATCCCAAAGATAACCACATCCATATAAATACTTCAGGAGAATTAGAGAAAGCTGAAATTCTTATTTTCACAGATGGTTCCAAGACAGTAAACCACGTTGGTGCAGGAATGGTGGTTATAGAAAACTCCAAAGAGATATACATAGGAGTTAAAAGATTAGACCTAGAAAACTCAGTATTCCAGGCTGAACTTCTAGGTATTAAAGCAGCTGTGGAGTGGATAGAACAACAGAAAACCGGTAGCACAACTTTCGCCATACATGTTGACTCAATGGCCGCTCTCCTTGCCATTGCACACAGAAGAACAACCCACCCCTTGGCCGTTCAGCTCAGAGAAAAGATCATCACCCTAAACAAGGCATACAACGTCACTCTTCACTGGGTCAAAGGTCATGCAGGTCTACGGGGGAATGAAAGAGCTGATTACCTCGCTAGGACTGCTGCCAGTCACAAGACCACCTTAGACTATAAATCAATTCCCATAACTCGGGCCAAGCAGCTGCTAACACTACAGTTTGGAACTCCATATACACCAGATCCAACAATGCCTTTCATACCAAACTTTTCATTCCCAACACTCAACACAGTCTGTCCTTATCTCTATGGCCCAATCACATAACCAGACAATTCCTCACAAACCACGGCCGTTTCCAGGCCTACCTTCATAGAATGAAAATAAGAGCCTCGCCGTTCTGTAACTGCACTGAAAAACACCCACAGACGGCTCTGCATTTGATGACAGAGTGCAGTAATTTCTCATGAGATCGACCAGGCGTTTTATGTTCGGCCCCTCTACCCGTAGTTCTGAAGCTTCACTTCAAGACAGTTCAAGTATCAGGATTCATCAAGAGCATCTACCGCACACTTGAATAAATCTGTATAGTACTGTCTAAATAACTATTGTAAATAATCCCGTGATATAACTTTAGGTAAAACATGAGCTGTAAAATATTGTTTAAATAAAAAAAAATGAGTTCAGGGTACATATAGCTTGGAGTTAACAGGTGTTTATCTTTCAGGATAAGGGAAAACCTTATCACTCTGGCTGAGATTAGAATTAGGGACCTCTTTAATGTGACACTACCATCACGCTACAGGGAGGGGCCAGTGTCCTCCAGCGTTAACTCATATCGCACGATGAATGAAATGATGTTCAAATGAGTCTGGGGTACACATAGCTTAGAGTTACCAGACATTCATCTTTCAGTATGAGGGGAAACCTTGTCACCATGATAGAGATTAGAACCACGTACGTCTTGAACGTAACACTAACATCACACTACAGATATGAACCAATGTCTTCCAACTTTTAGGCGTATCGGACAACGAATGAAATGATGTTCATATGAATCCAGAGTACATAGAGCTCAGAGGTACCAGACATTCATCTTCCAGGAGAAGGAAAAACATTAGCATCCTACTGAGATTAGAACTAGGGGCCTCCTGAACGTGACACTACCCTCACGATACAGCAACGGGCCAGTGTCCTCCAACGTTAAGTCGTATTAGACGATGAATTAAATAACGTTCAAAATAGCCCAGGGTCCATAGAGCTTAGAGGAACCAGATATTTATCTTTCAGGACGAGGGTAAGCTTCATCACCCTGACCGAGATTAGAACTAAACACCTCTGGAATCGCCACACTACCACCACCATACTGAAATGGGCCAATGTCTTCCAACGTTAAGTAATATCGCACGATTAATGAAATGATGTACAAATGAGCCAATAGTGTTCGAGTTAACAGACATTCATCCTTCAGCATAAGAGAAAACCTTAAAAATTTTACCGGGATTACAACTATGTACCTCTTGAACGAAACACGCTACCACCGCACTACAGAGACGGGTTAATGTCTTCCAACGTTAAGTCATATCGGACAATGAAGAAGTGATGGTGATGGTTATGTAGAAATTAATAATCCTATGTATATAGCACATCTAAGAAACTGTTTTCAAAGTAAGTCAAAGATTTGACTTGTCAGTCAGATAAACTCTGCAGCTAAGGTTACGTAAATGAGATACTCTGTGTGTACTCTGTGCTTTAAGTAAACCACTATATTAAGTCACTTCCGAGAGATTCCAGCATTTGGTTACAGTAACCCCCTTTCCTCTAGCCCCACAATGTCTTTTGCGGCTACAGCACACAATCAAGTGTGGTATTTTTATGCAATTCTTTCCCTTTAAGGTGAAGAAGCATTTCCAGGCAATTTACCCCCTCTAGCGGAAGGTAGCAACTTAAACTCCGGCGCAATTAAGGTTTAACTTGGCGAACCTCGTGCAAAGTAATTTTCCCTCGCGGAAAGTTAACGTAAAACAAATAGAGAGATAAGCACGTTTAGGTAACGTCATTAAACAGAGATTGAATTCAAGCGGTTGAGTAAATACCGTGGTGGTGTCAAGGTGGCAGTATTGACAGAAGTAGGTGATAGTTTTAATTAGACAGGTGGCGCTTGACCGTTTGTTCGGGGAAACACAAAGAGTTGGTGGTGTCAGGGGTGGGATAAAACAAACAGATGACCCATCATCGCACCGATTACGAATCTGTAGACACAGGAAACATGGTTTATTAGCTTCTCTTTGACGTCAACTCTCAATGGACGTGCAGCAGATTTTTCAGCAAAGAACTATGTTCTATGGTCTATTTAAATGGAGTTGTTGAGTACAGTGGCATGGTTGCAATTAGATATTCTTAGTAATACAGTTTTGTGAGTTAATTCCAGGTATATCATATAGATTTGGAGTTCAAAATGTATTTAACACCTTTGACATATTGTGTTCGTTATCGCTGTATTAGCTCGGTTCGGTGACATATAGGCGCTCTTGGATCATCCAGTATAAAATATTAATTACTTGAAAGAAAAAAAAGGCAAATCTTTATTCATTTAAAATGACTCAATATTAACAAATGAACATGGGAATACAGTAGACTTTAACTGACAGTCAAAGGTTGTAAAACTGGTTGTCCAGGTGACGCTGCTTCACATTACGTTATATTTGTGTCTCCAAAAGATAGAAATGAATAACGACAAGTGAATATGGGAATATAGTAGGCCTTAAGTGATAGTCAAATGTTTTAAAACTGGCTGTCTAAGTGATGGTCTTTGATATTACGTTCTATTTGTGTGTCCAAAAGATAAAAATGAATAACGACAAGTGAATATGGGAATATAGTAGGCCTTAAGTGATAGTCAAATGTTTTAAAACTGGCTGTCTAAGTGATGGTCTTTGATATTACGTTCTATTTGTGTGTCCAAAAGATAGAAATGAATAACGACAAGTGAATATGGGAATATAGTAGGCCTTAAGTGATAGTCAAATGTTTTAAAACTGGCTGTCTAAGTGATGGTCTTTGATATTACGTTCTATTTGTGTGTCCAAAAGATAAAAATGAATAACGACAAGTGAATATGGGAATATAGTAGGCCTTAAGTGATAGTCAAATATTTTAAAACTGGCTGTCTAAGTGACGGTCTTTGACATTACGTTCTATTTGTGTGTCCAAAAGATAAAAATGAATAACGACAAGTGAATATGGGAATATAATAGGCCTTAAGTGATAGTCAAATGTTTTAAAACTGGTTGTCTAGGTGACGGTATTTGACATTACGATCTATTCGTATGTCCAAAAGATAAAGATGAATAATCTCAATGGAATATGAGAATAAAGTAGACTGTAAGTGATAGTCAGATGTTTTAAAACTGCTTGTCCAGGTGACGCTATTTGATATTATGTTCTGGTTTCACGATTAGGTTTTCTATTTCCTAACAGTTTACTAGATTTACAAAAGTCCCCAGAATGAATGGAAAAATTCAAGTTAATCATTTTAGGTCTTCTAATTTTCTTAAATATACGGCATTGTCAATAAATCCGTTAGCAATCTTTTGTGAAAATAAGAAGTTGCTAAATATATCTGGTTCACATTCCGAAACCCCTACTTCTAATCTCGGTCAGAGTAATAATGTTTTTTTCTGGTGTTTCCGTTATTCTGAAAGAATATGTCGGTTAGGTCTAAGATCTATAAATCCTGGACTCATTTTAACATCATTTCTTTCATTGTACGATATAAATTAACGGTGGAGTACATTGGCCCACCTCTGTGACGTGGTGGTAGTGTCACGTTCAAGAGATCCCTAGTTCCAATCTCGTTCAGGGTGGTAATGCTTTCCCTTATCCTGAAAGATGAATGGTAACTCTAAGCTCTATGAACTCTGGACTCTTTTGAACACCACTTCATTCACTGTCCGATATGAAGTAACGTCGGAAAACATTGGCCCGTGTTTTTATCGTGGTGGTAGTGAAGTTTCTCATTCTAATATCGGTTAGGGTGATAAGGTTTTCCCTTATCCTGAAAGATGAATGTCTGGTAATTCTTAAGGTCTAAATAACCTGTAATCATTTGAACATCATTTCAGTCATCGTCCGATATGGCTTAACGTTGGAGGACATTTGCCCGACTCCCTATCGTGGTGGTAGAGTCACGTTCAAGAGGTCCCTAGTTCTAATCTCTGTCAGGGTGATAAGGTTTTTCCTTATCCTGAAAGTTGAATGTCTGGTAACTCTATATAAGTGTTAATTGTCTACTATTTTTAAAGTATATGTCGTCTGTTTATCACATGATTATTGAGTATTTATTTATAGGTCACTTTACTTGCTTTCATAAGTACATAACTCCAGTTGGAATGACTCCTACGAAATCACTAAAAGTACAGCAAAATTGGATTGAGTGTAATTTCTGTTTATTATAGATGTCTACGCCATAGAAGCAAATTAAATTTACGTAGCGTAAATACAATTTTTCCCAATACATCGCATATTTTCTTGCCTTTGTATGGAGCACATTTCACCTGTTTCTTTTCTCCGGTTATTGTTGATTGCATGGGGCTTTCCGAGCTCTCAGCAGGGATTGAGGCAAGATTTTGAAGGTTGTAGGAAATACCGACGTCCGCTGGGGAATCGGTTGCGGAGTGGAGCATATGCTTTATTACTGCAATCAGTGCTGCCAATTTAGCGGTTTTCCCACCAGGATCCGTGACGTATGTTCACTTGCTGGAAATTTCCATCGGGAACGATGGTAGTAGCATTTTAATTCAGTTATGCCAACACGAGCAACGTCTAACCCACGGAAAATCGGCCGTGTAACAGTTTTTTAATCACTGGATACGTTACAAATGTGCATCAGAGAGTCATAACGCCGCTCAGATCTGCAACGCCTCTGTTGCAAGGTTTTATGGACCATTTTAGTTACCCCCGAGTGCCGTTAATATACTATATGTGTAAATCACAAATAGAAGGCCTGTACCCCTTATTAAAAAGGCTAATGTTACATTCGTACGATTATTTCAACCCAGTTTCCATAAAGTACTCCTACAAAATATTTTGACATAGATAATACGAAATTAGTGTCTTTGTCGCTAGAATCATTAGTCCAATCTTACTAATAATCACTTTCACTTTTTCACAAACACGTAAGCGTAAGCACTTAAATGTAAGCTCGTCAATCTTTCATTGTTTCATGCCTCTGTCGTACGCACCAACTTGTTCTGCTCGTGGTGTCTCCGACGCACACAGAGCGTTTCCATTTTACACTGCCTTGTACTGAATTTTTAAAGGTGCAATGTGCACAATTTCTAATAAAATATACTTTCTTTATATATTTAGCTTTTTTTTTTTTTTTTTTTTTAATTTCTGCTTCTGGTTGTGAGACAATAACAATAAGGGACGCACAGTTCCACGTTCTCTCTTATTATATTCTGTTAGCTTAATGCAAAACAAACACGCTGTAATAATTTCATTGCTGGTACTGCTGATTCCCGCCTGTGAGAACAGGAAAGTTCAGATATGTTCAGTATCACCTACCGCTGCAGTGGAGATAACAATCGAGGAACAATATGCGGCTTTGAAGTTCTGCTTTCATCTCAACAAATCTTCAGTTGAGGCCAATACAATGTTACAGCAGGCCTATGGAGAGTCTGTTCTTCCTTACATTTCAGCTCGAAGGCAGTTTAAAAATTTTAAAGAAGGGAGACAATTAATTTCAAAGGAAGATGGACCCGTGCTCCAGTTACTGCACTTATGGAAGAAAATGTCAACACTGCTGCTGCCATTGTGAGAGATGATCGATGAATGACCTTAAGATTACTTTCTGAAATACTGAACATTTCAATAGGTGCCACCACACGCTGGTGACAGAAAAACTGCACATGAGAGGTGTTTGTGCGCGATGGGTTCCAAGACTGTTGATTCCCGAAAAAAAGGTCATTCGCATGCAGGTCTGCATACAGTTAAAGTTGATGTTAAAGGAAGATCCGTAGTTTCTTTCAAACGTAATCACTGCTGATGAAACTTGGCTACGTGATTTTGATTCTGAGAGCAAACAGCAAAGCTCTGTGTGGAAATCTTCATCACCCACCCCCCAAAAAAGCAAAAGTGGTTGCTTCTGCTGGAAATGTTATGGTCATCTCATTCTTTGATATTCATGGAATGGTTTATCAGTATGTTTGTACCTGCACACACATCAGTAACTGGACAATACTACAGGGATATCCTGAAAACATTGCAAGTCCATATCAGGCGTAACAGAACTCATTTCACTGGAGCAGGCTGGATGCTGCACCACGATAATGCGCGGCTTCATATTCCCAATGTTGATGCTGTATATCTTGCAAAATCAACGTGAGGTGCATCCCTGACCCTCCCTATAATCCGGATTTAGCCCCATGTGTCCTTTTCTATTCCCTAACTTGAAGAAACGCCTTCGTGGGAGGCATAATCCATCATCAGAAGCAGTGGTGAAGGCTGTGGAGGCGATTTTGAAGGATATCTCAAAAATGGTTTCCAGCATTTCTTTGAAGACTGGCAAAAAACACTGGAACCAGTGCCTCCCATTCAAGGGAGACTATTTTGAGAAGGACCATCAAAATAATGAGGATGATTAAAGGTATATTGTCAAAAAATGATGATCATTATTTATTGAACAGCCCTCGTAATTATACATAACTAGTACTAAATACATCATTCTTGTACAAATGTTCCTTTTTGAAACGGGATGTTCAATGGTCTCCTTGGTAAATTTACTGAATATTTCCAGATAGTCTCACTTACAAAAGCTAGACTTTATATCGGCATTCCTATATCAATACACAAATCGCTATAAAAACATCAGTAAATTAATGTTACGTTCTACACTTTTTGGAGCGGTATTTAAGAACTGCTTATTTCTTTACAATACTCTTATAAATTACTTTTACTGGCACCGCTGTAAGTTATAATTGGTCGGTTATATGGTTTTTTAATCGAAGGAATTATAGGTTGACAAATCCCGAATGGTTTGCATCCCAGGGATATATGGCTCCCCTGGTGGTGCATTTTCAACACATGGGAATAGAGATAAAACGAAATAAACCCATAATCTACTTTAAACCAAAGCCCAGTTTGATCACAGGCTTTTGTTTATCACTAAACTGGCATATTTAAATGAAGTAACTATGACAGAAGAAAAACATCAGAGGATTTCGAGCAAAAGCTCCCTGGACCGAGCTCTCTGCCCTCCTCTCTGTTTGTGAATGACATAACTGAAAATCAATAAATCGGATATACAACAAAATTCGTATATTTGTTCAATAACTGCCCGATATGGACTGAAAATGTAAAATTATTAGTAATTAAACTAAGAGAAATATGGAATTCTCTTATTTAGTTATTATTTTGTTGTTGCTTCTATTTTGTTTTCTTGTTTACATTTACGAAGTGATCTATTTCAACCCGCGCTTTATAGATGGACAAAAGTACAAGTACACTAAACGTACGATAAATAGTAGAACTATAAGCCAAATATTTGAATTTGTTACGTCATTTAGAATAATATCTTGGCAGCACAAATTTTATTCAAAATGTCAGATGAGGAACATTTTCGAACAACTTATTTTAGAATACAGTGGCATACTATTTTCTGTGCAACACGAGGTTGGTGTGAAAAGTATCCGACCTCAACATGAAGATGACAGCACTCGTAAATAAAAGCTAGTGCATTTCGTTGTTCAACTATTGACAGTTCTTCACCAAAGATTCAGGTCTTTTGGACGCTCGGTTGTTATGTAACCATCGTTTGAGTGAGTTGATGTGAGTGTTTTTACAAAAATGGACAAAATCGAGTGTCGAGCTGTCATTAAATATTTGTTTTTGAAAGGCAATACGCCTACAAAAATCAAAGATGAGTTGGATTCTGTTTATGGGAACTCAGCACCATAACTTACCACCACAAAATTTTGGGCAGCTGAATTTAAACGTGTCCGTAAGAGCTTGGGAGGCGTTTAACGTTCGGGACGTCCAAAAATTGCAAGTACCGACGAAAACATCACCAAAGTTCACCAAATGGGGCCAGACTACGCCGAATTGCGATGAAAGAGATAACAGAGGCTATGAGCGTGTCAAAAGAATGTGTTTGTCACATATTAAATTAACATTTATACATGTGAAAGCTGTCCGCGCGTTGCGTGCTGCGTTTGCTCACGTTACACCAAAAACGTGTTCGAATGAACATTTCCGACACTCTTTTGGCCCAATTTAGGCGCAATAAATCCGAGTTTTGGCGCCGATTAATTACTGTAGATGAAACTTGGATACACCATTATGGGCCCGAAACTAAAATACAGTCCAAATAGTGGACTTCAAAGGGGAAATCGGCTCCAAAAAATAAAAGATGCAGAAACTTCTGTTTTTTCGGCTGGAAAAGTATTGGCGACTCTTTTTTTTTGGGGGGGGAGCATAGTCATTGAGTTATTGTAATCAATTATCTTCAAAAAGGAAAAACTGTTAAAGGAGTACACTACGCATCATTGAAAAGCTGAAGGCAGAACTTGCGGGAAAACGGCCACATTTGCAGGAAAAGAAAATCCTATTTCACCAAGACAACACACCGTCTCACACCTTTGTGTTTGCAATGGCGAAAATCCACGAATTATGTTTGGAACTGCTTGACCATCCGCCTTACTTGCCAGATCCAGCCCCAAGCGACTTCCTTTTGTTCCCTCATCTGAAAATTGCGCTCGTAGGTCAGAGATTTTCGTCAAATAAAGAGGCAATAGCCTTCATGAACAATAATTTTGCAGAGAAAAACGCAGAGTAATATTTGGATGGGTTATAGAGATGGGAGCGTCGCTGGGAGAAGTGTGTAGAGTAACAAGGAGACTAGTTGAAAAAAAAAAAGAAGAAACTTTGGAGAGAAGGTCTTGTATCTTCATTAGGTACAAAACTTTTCAGACCACCCTCGTACCTATATTTCTTACTAACAAAATAATAAAATATTTTAAAATGCAGATAAAATCATACTGTGACTTTGTGGTTTCATAAAATTAAAAGTCAAATTTGCAAAAATTCAAGATGCTCCTTGTTCCCGTAAAAAGACACTGTTTATACACCCCTTTGCAGTGGTCTGACGGAACATAAGCCAACAAAATCTCCGTCACTGCGGCACACGTAAATAAACAAAAGAGTTCACTTTCAAATCACAGCTGCACGCGCGCAATTATCAGTTCCGTTTACGACTGTCCCGATAAACTAGCCACGACTTCTTTTATATCTTCGCTCACTGTTCCAGAAATTAATGGAATGTTCTTTAACAATCAAGAAAGCAAACCTACTAGTCATCTATCTTTATCTGTTTCGGCGTGCTTTTTACCACCGCGCTGCACTATCTGTCCCTTTGTGCATGCGAGTCATGCCAGTCGCAACAATGGTTCGCGACACTACTATATTAGTTTTAGAAATTATCGTTGCTCCCTCCATAATCATTAATATTAGCTATTGTTGCATAAATTGTTTTGCACTATAACCAGAGGTTTCTCTTTCAAACGAAAAGCATATCTAAAAACACACCTGAAAGACGTTAAGGAGATGGACCCCCGATCTCTGAATCTCTGTAGATGCCACCGTATCACCTCCTCTATTACTGAGCTAAATATTAATAAAAAATTCATTGCCTAAAAACACGTAGAAGTAAGATTGAACCGTATTTTTTAATGAATAACGCTATTGTTAGAGTTTCAGATAATATATGAATATTGCAGTTATGCGTCACTTGTTTTATACAAAAGTTTGGCTTTAGTGCATCGTTTGGTACGTCATTCAATATTGCATGACCATCTTTATGCGCCTCGCAGGTTTATGAAACATTTTAGCATACATTTATACGCCGCTTAAAGAATAACGTAGTCTCCAAACTTCTTGAGGCCATTCAAGGTAGACGAAATGAGAATGTGCAGGTTCCTTACACAAAATTAGCTCCATAAAATGTGTAAGATTATAAAACTTTAAAGAGATACAGAACCCTGGCGCAGAGAATAAATTGTGGCGATAGAGCTCGTCTTTTGTTAAGAACCAGGCATTGGGAGAAAATAACAAGGAAACATCGCGTAAACAAAATTAGAACGCAATAAACCGAGAATTTAATTTAGTATATTGGCTCTACTTATGAGTTCATATAGAATTGCATAATTACATTAACTGAAGAAGAATTTAATTTGCTAAATGAGTATATTAATCTTCTACCGTGCAATATTTGAATAGAATTATGACTTTGTGGGTTTGTAGAATTAAAATTCCGAGTTGCAGGTATTCCAGATGTTCTTTATTTCCGTATAAATACACCTTTTAATTCTAAAGTAACAACAATACATCACATACACATCAGAATCTACCAAGGTCGATGACAACAACAAACAGCGTTTTGATTTCATCAGCTCTCATTACAGCACTCTACAGCTGTTCACTGCTTGCCTCTTGTTTTACAACTCACTCCTGGCAAGTCATCGCCTCCTTAAATACCTCATTGATAATTCTAGATATTTCCGGAATAAACAACAATTTTAATGTTCTATACAACAATCAGGATATCACTTGAATTTTCCAATTAGCTCACTTATCTGTGTCGGTAAGTCTTGCCTCAGTGATACACTATCCGACTGTTACCTTTATCTGCAAGCTCTTTGTGTACACAAACCACGTTTATCTCACGGCAACGAGACTTCCGTGCTTTTCGCCGCGACACTACCTCTCTCTTTCTATTTAATGGTTGGAAAGCTGAAATATAGTGTGATCCATATAAACCTGAACCATTTCAGTAGGCTACAATTTCCCTTTGAAAGCTCGTAGAATGTAGAATTTTGTTTTAGTGATCTTAGGGGCTCTGGGAGAATTGTCAACATTGACAAGTTTTGACATTTCTTTGATACGACTGTAGACACTGAAGTTTATATGGGTATCTTCAGTACATTAGTGTAGCAGCTGGATGATATCGAATTGAGAGAAGATTATTTACACAAGATGGAGCAAAATGCCATACATTAAATGACACCACGGAACTTTAACCAGTTTTTTGATAATCCAATAATCTCAAAAGGGTTGTGGCCCTCCAGATCCCCTGCCCTAACCTCAACGGATTTTTTTTCTTGTAGGAGTATCTAAAAATAGAGTGTACAAGAATAGGCCACGGACCATTGAGGTTCTCAAGGAATCCATTAAAGCCGAAATAAGTAACACTGGGGAAGAGCAATGTTTACTCTAGTCCAAAAAAGAATAAACATGATAGAAAATTAATCCGTGTCCACGAATACAAATATGAGAAAGGAGGCACGGGGGGAAATTTCTAACGAGTTTGCTGATAATGCGGCTCACTGATGCCTGACTAACATCGTGCTGGTCAGCAGTGTTGTCTTTATCCTCCTCTTGATTAATACCGAAGTGCTGTTAGGATTTGAGAGTCAATTGAGATACTCAGGCCTCGGTTATCGTCCCTGATGTACAGGTTATGACAAATCATTTCTATGAGCCTTTTGGCGTTCGCTTTACTAAACCTGTATCTCCTTTTGAAGTTTAGGTCGTCTTACTTCGTAATAATTTCTATTCTTGGTAGATAAGTATTCATCCGTCGTGTTATTTCACGAATTCTTCGCACCACAGCTACATTCATCACTTCATTGTCGTTCATGTTGCAAAGATATTCCGCCTTTAATCTACCCCTCGGAGGTGGACCAAAATTTGAGCCGTACCAACGTGTTTGGTCCCCGGATTATCGCTAATCCCGGTTTATGAATAAGAAAATCGATGGTCCACCGTTAAGCCACCGAAAGTAGCAAGTTGGTCCGGACCAAGTCTGACTATGAATTCAGACTAGTATAGCGAGGTTTGGTGTTTATCATTATCGGCGCTAAAGTCTGGGGCTTTCTGCAGTCGGCTTGGGCTAGCGGGCTGTTAGGCCACGAGTTACGTATTTGAAGATGGTCTGACTTTTAAAAGAAGATGCGTGAAGGTCATCAGAAAAGGGACCCGAAGGGTAAGAAGGGAAGATCGTTGCTATGGTAACGTAAACAAAGGTTGCCAGATTGCTTACTCTGGTGAAGTGGGTGAATCAGATACTCCTCAGCTCAGTTATCGCCAGTTTTATGCGGGAAACAGAGTTTGCCTAGTTGCGCTGTGTATTGTCAGCCCGCTTTGTTAAAACACAATTAAAGTACATTTTTATGGAAGCAAAAGATACTGGCAGTAGGAATAGAGGTGTACCGAGGAATAATGGCCCAAAGCAAAGATCAGCTTACGGTCGGCTTGTTACATTGCATAGCCAAGCTAGAGAATTTGTCTGTTCTCTTGGAGAACAGACGGGAGTTTGCTCCTTATCAATGAACAGCTTATTCCTTTTATCCAAAAGCGACAGTCCTATGTCAGTAGATGTGCTTTACGTAAAAGAATTCCTGTGGGTCAAAATTCCGGCATATCGGTGGCGTTGATATGAACATGTCAATTAACAAAGTCGTTAATAATAGTATATTGCGACATTAATGTGTACGGAACGAGGAAAGGTTTTAAAAATGAGGCGCTTGCACATCGAGATTCCATTATGTGCTTACCACATGCGTGTTGCACATTATTTCTTGCACTATGTGTATTTATATGAATCTGAATTGTAGTAGTTAAGATATTAGCTGAAATATTAATAAATATAATTGAAGATAAATGTTGGATTTTAGGACGTGTATCGCGTATATGTTATTCTATGGAGAAATACTTACCGCATTGTGCAGGAATGTCAACTTACGATGTATAGCAACAATAACGCTAAGTATGGAATATTAGTTACACAGTGCAAAAAATTGTTTAAAAGAACTCGCACATGTGAGGATCCTACAACTCAGTGAATGTGTGAACAACTTATTCTGAATTTAATACAGATTAACTCTGCATGAATTTGTTGAGGTGAGATAACTCGAACCCTTGTTTATGTTTCGAGTGTTGAGAGGATAAAGAAAGTGGATCTGGTGGGAAACATTGAACTACCCACGTGGAGAAACAGATGACCTTCACGTATCTACTTTTAAAAATCAGACTGTACAGATGACCCAGTTTTTTGGGATATACTCTCCATCAACAGACCTTTTCCTGTAAGATGCTTCTATGGATTCAGGGTTAAACCTTTGGAAGGGTAGCGTACAGAAGAATGAGCGAGAATGCAATGAGATTGCAGCACCTACAATATAGTAACTGAACATTGTGGGTGGGGAAGAGTTAATGAGAGACTTACAACTTCCGATTGCATGGCACAGAGGGTATTATAACTAAACCAGAAATTGCTAGTTGCATTAAGGTGGGCTAAGACTGAGGTCAAACCTTCGACCGGGTGGGCGATTCAATTAGTTCACCAATAATAAGGGCTAGGGCGCACCAAGGCGTCTAAAATCCATTTTGGAGTCCGTCCAAAACTTGGGCGGCTACTGTCAGATCTCGTCAATGTGATCTGCGACACCCACTCGAAACCATTTAACAAACCCCAGATACCGTAACAAGCTCTCAAAAACGTCAAGAAACACCACACACCTGGTAGTTACTTCATTCAACCCAACATTTCAATGTAGACTTTAGCAAATCCTCTGAAAATACATCCCTACTTTCGGGTACATTGAACATTTAACCCAAAATGTGATGTGTGGCACTCATATTGGTTTTTCTACCCACTCCTATCGTAATTATTCTTAAAACCCCTTATTCCTCTATTTACCTCATCAAGATAAACATTCTGTAGGGACCCCGGAATCATCTGAGCATCATTTCATTCCATTCCATTGCGGCAAACTCACATACCATAGTTAAATTAGTTGGATTCTAATAGGAGTTTAATTGGAGCAATGAGTTCTCTTGTCCTGAGGTGAATGGTTGCAGGAAATAGATCTTTGTGGTTGTCGTTGGCTACTCAGTCATATTAATAATACTTGGTTTGTGGTAGAATTATTTGATTTAATTCTTGAATCTATGTTGACTTATTGACTTGGACCGGTGACCACCTTTCAGACTTCAAAATCTTCGCTTCTCTTCTTAATGCACATGAACACGTTCTTCCCGTCGTAGTATCAACTTGCCCGTAAAGTTTTTCTACGCGTTCTTTCTGTCGTAGTATCAACTTTTAAGTAAAGTTTTTTCTACACGGTTTTCCTGTCGTAGTATCAACTTGTAAGTAAAGTTCTTTCTACACTTCTTCATGTCGTAGTATCAACTTGTAAGTAAAGATTTTCTACACGTTCTTCCTGTCGTAGTATCAACTTGTAAGTAAAGTTTTTCTACACTTCTTCATGTCGTAGTATCAACCTGTAAGTAAAGTTTTTTCCACACGTTCTTCCTGTCGTAGTATCAACTTGTAGGTAAAGTTTTTTCCACACGTTCTTCCTGACGTAGTATCAAATTGAAAGTAAAGTTTTTCTACACTTCTTCATGTCGTAGTATCAACTTGTAAGTAAAGTTTTTCTACACGTTTTTCCTGTCGTAGTATCAACTTGTAAGTAAAGTTTTTTTCCACACGTTCTTCCTGTCGTAGTATCAACTTGTAAGTAACGTTTTTTCCACACGTTCTTCCTGTCGTAGTATCAACTTGTAAGTAAAGTTTTTCTACACTTCTTCCTGTCGTAGTATCAACTTGTCAGTAAAGTTTTTCTACACGTTCTTCCTGTCGTAGTATCAACTTGTAAGTAAACTTTTTTCCACACGTTCTTCCTGTCGTAGTATCAACTTGTAAGTAAAGTTTTTTCCACACGTTCTTCCTGAAGCAGTATCAACTTGTAAGTAAAGTTTTTCTACACTTCTTCATGTCGGAGTATCAACTTGTAAGTAAAGTTTTTCTACACTTCTTCATGTCGTAGTATCAACTTGTAAGTAAAGTTTTTCTACACTTCTTCATGTCGTAGTATCAACTTGTGAGTAAAGTTTTTCTACACGTTTTTCAGTGTCGTAGTATCAACTTGTAAGTAAAGTTTTTTCCACACGTTCTTCCTGACGTAGTATCAACTTGTAAGTAAAGTTTTTCTACACGTTTTTCCTGTCGTAGTATCAACTTGTAAGTAAAGTTTTTTCCACACGTTCTTCCTGTCGTAGTATCAACTTGTAAGTAAAGTTTTTCTACACGTTCTTCATGTCGTAGTATCAACTTGTAAGTAAAGTTTTTCTACACGTTCTTCCTGTCGTAGTATCAACTTGTAAGTAATGTTTTTTCCACACGTTCTTCCTGTCGTAGTATCAACTTGTAAGTAAAGTTCTTCTACGCGTTCTTCCTGTCGTAGCATCAACTTCTAAGTATGTTTCTTCTACACGTTTTTCCTGTCGTAGTATCAACTTGAAAGTAAGGTTCTTCTACACGTTCTTCCTGTCGTAGTATCAACTTGTAAATAATGTTTCTCTACACGTTCTTCCGGTCGTAGTATCAACTTGTAAGTAAGGTTGTTCTACACGTTCTTCCTGTCGTAGTATCAACTTGTAAGTAAAGTTTTTCTACACGTTCTTCATGTCGTAGTATCAACTTGTAAGTAAAGTTTTTTCTACACGTTCTTCCTGTCGTAGTATCCACTTGTAAGTAAAGATTCTCTACACGTTCTTCATGTCGTAGTATCAACTTGTAAGTAAAGTTTTTTCCACACGTTCTTCCTGTCGTAGTATCAACTTGTAAATAATGTTTCTCTACACGTTCTTCCGGTCGTAGTATCAACTTGTAAGTAAGGTTGTTCTACACGTTCTTCCTGTCGTAGTATCAACTTGTAAGTAAAGTTTTTCTACACGTTCTTCCTGCGGTAGTATCAACTTGTAAGTATGTTTCTTCTACACGTTTTTCCTGTCGTAGTATCAACTTGAAAGTAAGGTTCTTCTACACGTTCTTCCTGTCGTAGTATCAACTTGTAAGTAAAGTTTTTTCTACACGTTCGTCCTGTCGTAGTATCAACTTGTAAGTAAGGTTTCTCTACAAGTGCTTCCTGTCGTAGTATCAACTAGTAAGTAAAGTATTTTCTACACGCTTTCCTGTCTTAGCATCAACATCCAAGTATGTTTCTTCTATCCATTCTTCCTGCCGTAATATCAATTATTAAGTAAGCTTTCTCTACACGTTTTTCCTGTCGTAGTATCAACTTGTAAATAATGTTTCTCTACACGTTCTTCCGGTCGTAGTATCAACTTGTAAGTAAGGTTGTTCTACACGTTCTTACTGTCGCAGCATCAACTTGTAAGTAAGTTTCATCTACAAGATCTTCCTGTCGTAGTATCAACTTGTAATTAAGGTTTTTCTACACGTTCTTCCTGCCGTAGTATCAAATTGTAAGTAAGGTTTTTCTACACGCTCTTCCTGCCGTGGTATCAAATTGTAAGTAAGGTTTTTCTACACGTTCTTCCTGTCGTAGGATCAACTTGTAAGTAAAGTTTTTTCTACTCGTTCTTCCTGTCTTAGCATCAACTTGTAAGTAAGTTTCATCTACAAATTCTTCCTATCGTAGTATCAACTAGTAAGTAAGGTTTTTCTACACGTTCTTCCTGTCGCAGTATCAACTGGTAAGCAAAGTTCTTCTACACGTTTTTCCGGTCATAGTATCAACTTGTAACTAAAGTTTTTCTACATGTTCTTCCTGTCGTAGTATCAACTGGTAAGCAAAGTTCTTCTACACGTTTTTCCGGTCATAGTATCAACTCGTAACTAAGGTTTTTCTACACGTTCTTCCTGTCGCAGTATCAACTGGTAAGCAAAGTTCTTCTACACGTTTTTCCGGTCATAGTATCAACTTGTAACTAAAGTTTTTCTACACGTTCTTCCTGTCGCAGTATCAACTGGTAAGCAAAGTTCTTCTACACGTTTTTCCGGTCATAGTATCAACTTGTAACTAAAGTTTTTCTACATGTTCTTCCTGTCGTAGTATCCACTTGTAAGTAAAGTTTTTCTGCACGTTCATACTGTCGTAGTATCAACTTGTAAGTTAGGTTTCTCTACACGTTCTACCTGCCGTAGTATCAACTTGTAAGTAAAGTATTTCTACACGTTCTACCTGCCGTAGTATCAACGTGTAAGTAAAGTTTTTCTACACTTCTTCCTGTCGTAGTATCAACTTGTAAGTAAAGTTTTTCTACACGTTCTTCCTGTGTTAGTATCAACTTGTAAGTAAGGTTTTTCTACACGTTTTTCCTGTCGTAGTATCAACTAGTAAGTAGAGTTTTTTGTACACGTTCGTCCTGTCGTAGTATCAACTTGTAAGTAAAGTTTTTTCCACACGTTCTTCCTGTCGTAGTATCAACTTGTAAGTAACGTTTTCCACACGTTCTTCCTGAAGTAGTATCAACTTTTAAGTAAAGTTTTTCTACACTTCTTCATGTCGTAGTATCAACTTGTAAGTAAAGTTTTTCTACACTTCTTCCTGTCGTAGTATCAACTTGTCAGTAAAGTTTTTCTACACGTTCTTCCTGTCGTAGTATCAACTTGTAAGTAAAGTTTTTTCCACACGTTCTTCCTGTCGTAGTATCAACTTGTAAGTAAAGTTTTTTCCACACGTTCTTCCTGAAGCAGTATCAACTTGTAAGTAAAGTTTTTCTACACTTCTTCATGTCGGAGTATCAACTTGTAAGTAAAGTTTTTCTACACTTTTTAATGTCGTAGTATCAACTTGTAAGTAAAGTTTTTCTACACGTTTTTCCTGTCGTAGTATCAACTTGTAAGTAAAGTTGATCCACACGTTCTTCCTGTCGTAGTATCAACTTGTAAGTAAAGTTTTTTCCACACGTTCTTCCTGACGTAGCATCAACTTGTAAGTAAAGTTTTTCTGCACTTCTTCATGTCGTAGTATCAACTTGTAAGTAAAGTTTTTCTACACGTTTTTCCTGTCGTAGTATCAACTTGTAAGTAAATTTTTTTCCACACGTTCTTCCTGTCGTAGTATCAACTTGTAAGTAAAGTTTTTCTACACGTTCTTCATGTCGTAGTATCAACTTGTAAGTAAAGTTCTTCTACACGTTCTTCCTGTCGTAGTATCAACTTGTAAGTAATGTTTTTCCACACGTTCTTCCTGACGTAGTATCAACTTGTAAGTAAAGTTTTTCTACGCGTTCTTCCTGTCGTAGCATCAACTTGTAAGTATGTTTCTTCTACACGTTTTTCCTGTCGTAGTATCAACTTGAAAGTAAGGTTCTTCTACACGTTCTTCCTGTCGTAGTATCAACTTGTAAATAATGTTTCTCTACACGTTCTTCCGGTCGTAGTATCAACTTGTAAGTAAGGTTGTTCTACACGTTCTTCCTGTCGTAGTATCAACTTGTAAGTAAAGTTTTTCTACACGTTCTTCATGTCGTAGTATCAACTTGTAAGTAAAGTTTTTTCTACACGTTCTTCCTGTCGTAGTATCAACTTGTAAGTAAAGTTTTTCTACACGTTCTTCATGTCGTAGTATCAACTTGTAAGTAAAGTTTTTTCCACACGTTCTTCCTGTCGTAGTATCAACTTGTAAATAATGTTTCTCTACACGTTCTTCCGGTCGTAGTATCAACTTGTAAGTAAGGTTGTTCTACACGTTCTTCCAGTCGTAGTATCAACTTGTAAGTAAAGTTTTTCTACACGTTCTTCCTGCGGTAGTATCAACTTGTAAGTATGTTTCTTGTACACGTTTTTCCTGTCGTAGTATCAACTTGAAAGTAAGGTTCTTCTACACGTTCTTCCTGTCGTAGTATCAACTTGTAAGTAAAGTTTTTTCTACACGTTCGTCCTGTCGTAGTATCAACTTGTAAGTAAGGTTTCTCTACAAGTGCTTCCTGTCGTAGTATCAACTAGTAAGTAAAGTTTTTTCTACACGCTTTGCTGTCTTAGCATCAACATCCAAGTATGTTTCTTCTACCCATTCTTCCTGCCGTAATATCAATTATTAAGTAAGCTTTCTCTACACGTTCTTCTGTCGTAGTATCAACTTGTAAATAATGTTTCTCTGCACGTTCTTCCGGGCGTAGTATCAGCTTGTAAGTAAGGTTGTTCTACACGTTCTTCCTGTCGTAGCATCAACTTGTAAGTAAGTTTCATCTACAAATTCTTCCTATCGTAGTATCAACTACTAAGTAAGGTTTTTCTACACGTGATTCCTGTCGCAGTATCAACTGGTAAGCAAAGTTCTTCTACACGTTTTTCCGGTCATAGTATCAACTTGTAACTAAAGTTTTTCTACATGTTCTTCCTGTCGTAGTATCCACTTGTAAGTAAAGTTTTTCTACACGTTCATACTGTCGTAGTATCAACTTGTAAGTAAAGTATTTCTACACGTTCTACCTGCCGTAGTATCAACGTGTAAGTAAAGTTTTTCTACACTTCTTCCTGTCGTAGTATCAACTTGTAAGTAAAGTTTTTCTACACTTCTTCCTGTCGTAGTATCAACTTGTAAGTAAAGTTTTTCTACACGTTCTTCCTGTGTTAGTATCAACTTGTAAGTAAGGTTTTTCTACACGTTTTTCCTGTCGTAGTATCAACTTGTAAGTAAATTTTTTTCCACACGTTCTTCCTGTCGTAGTATCAACTTGTAAGTAAAGTTTTTCTACACGTTCTTCATGTCGTAGTATCAACTTGTAAGTAAAGTTTTTCTACACGTTCTTCCTGTCGTAGTATCAACTTGTAAGTAATGTTTTTTCCACACGTTCTTCCTGTCGTAGTATCAACTTGTAAGTAAAGTTTTTCTACGCGTTCTTCCTGTCGTAGCATCAACTTGTAAGTATGTTTCTTCTACACGTTTTTCCTGTCGTAGTATCAACTTGTAAGTAAAGTTTTTCTACACTTCTTCCTGTCGTAGTATCAACTTGTCAGTAAAGTTTTTCTACACGTTCTTCCTGTCGTAGTATCAACTTGTAAGTAAAGTTTTTTCCACACGTTCTTCCTGTCGTAGTATCAACTTGTAAGTAAAGTTTTTTCCACACGTTCTTCCTGAAGCAGTATCAACTTGTAAGTAAAGTTTTGCTACACTTCTTCATGTCGGAGTATCAACTTGTAAGTAAAGTTTTCCTACACTTTTTCATGTCGTAGTATCAACTTGTAAGTAAAGTTTTTCTACACGTTTTTCCTGTCGTAGTATCAACTTGTAAGTAAAGTTGTTCCACACGTTCTTCCTGTCGTAGTATCAACTTGTAAGTAAAGTTTTTTCCACACGTTCTTCCTGACGTAGCATCAACTTGTAAGTAAAGTTTTTCTACACTTCTTCAGGTCGTAGTATCAACTTGTAAGTAAAGTTTTTCTACACGTTTTTCCTGTCGTAGTATCAACTTGTAAGTAAATTTTTTTCCACACGTTCTTCCTGTCGTAGTATCAACTTGTAAGTAAAGTTTTTCTACACGTTCTTCATGTCGTAGTATCAACTTGTAAGTAAAGTTTTTCTACACGTTCTTCCTGTCGTAGTATCAACTTGTAAGTAATGTTTTTTCCACACGTTCTTCCTGTCGTAGTATCAACTTGTAAGTAAAGTTTTTCTACGCGTTCTTCCTGTCGTAGCATCAACTTGTAAGTATGTTTCTTCTACACGTTTTTCCTGTCGTAGTATCAACTTGAAAGTAAGGTTCTTCTACACGTTCTTCCTGTCGTAGTATCAACTTGTAAATAATGTTTCTCTACACGTTCTTCCGGTCGTAGTATCAACTTGTAAGTAAGGTTGTTCTACACGTTCTTCCTGTCGTAGTATCAACTTGTAAGTAAAGTTTTTCTACACGTTCTTCATGTCGTAGTATCAACTTGTAAGTAAAGTTTTTTCTACACGTTCTTCCTGTCGTAGTATTAACTTGTAAGTAAAGTTTTTCTACACGTTCTTCATGTCGTAGTATCAACTTGTAAGTAAAGTTTTTTCCACACGTTCTTCCTGTCGTAGTATCAACTTGTAAATAATGTTTCTCTACACGTTCTTCCGGTCGTAGTATCAACTTGAAAGTAAGGTTGTTCTACACGTTCTTCCAGTCGTAGTATCAACTTGTAAGTAAAGTTTTTCTACACGTTCTTCCTGCGGTAGTATCAACTTGTAAGTATGTTTCTTGTACACGTTTTTCCTGTCGTAATATCAACTTGAAAGTAAGGTTCTTCTACACGTTCTTCCTGTCGTAGTATCAACTTGTAAGTAAAGTTTTTTCTACACGTTCGTCCTGTCGTAGTATCAACTTGTAAGTAAGGTTTCTCTACAAGTGCTTCCTGTCGTAGTATCAACTAGTAAGTAAAGTTTTTTCTACACGCTTTGCTGTCTTAGCATCAACATCTGAGTATGTTTCTTCTACCCATTCTTCCTGCCGTAATATCAATTATTAAGTAAGCTTTCTCTACACGTTCTTCTGTCGTAGTATCAACTTGTAAATAATGTTTCTCTGCACGTTCTTCCGGGCGTAGTATCAGCTTGTAAGTAAGGTTGTTCTACACGTTCTTCCTGTCGTAGCATCAACTTGTAAGTAAGTGTCATCTACAAGTTCTTCCTGTCGTAGTATCAACTTGCAAGTAAAGTTTTTTCTACACGTTCTTCCTGTCGTAGCATCAACTTGTAATTAAGGTTTTTCTACACGTTCTTCCTGCCGTAGTATCAAATTGTAAGTAAGGTTTTTCTACACGTTCTTCCTGCCGTAGTATCAAATTGTAAATAAGGTTTTTTTTTGCACGTTCTTCCTGCCGTAGGATCAACTTGTAAGTAAAGTTTTTTCTACTCGTTCTTCCTGTCTTAGCGTCAACTTGTAAGTAAGTTACATCTACTAATTCTTCCTATCGTAGTATCAACTAGTTAGTAAGGTTTTTCTACACGTTCTTCCTGTCGCAGTATCAACTGGTAAGCAAAGTTCTTCTACACGTTTTTCCGGTCATAGTATCAACTTGTAACTAAAGTTTTTCTACACGTTCTTCCTGTCGTAGTATCCACTTGTAAGTAAAGTTTTTCTACACGTTCATACTGTCGTAGTATCAACTTGTAAGTTAAATTTCTCTACACGTTCTACCTGCCGTAGTATCAACTTTTAAGTAAAGTATTTCTACACGTTCTACCTGCCGTAGTATCAACGTGTAAGTAAAGTTTTTCTACACTTCTTCCTGTCTTAGTATCAACTTGTAAGTAAAGTTTTTCTACACGTTCTTCCTGTGTTAGTATCAACTTGTAAGTAAGGTTTTTCTACACGTTTTTCCTGTCGTAGTATCAACTAGTAAGTATAGTTTTTTCTACACGTTCGTCCTGTCGTAGTATCAACTTGTAAGTAAAGTTTTTTCCACACGTTCTTCCTGTCGTAGTATCAACTTGTAAGTAACGTTTTCCATACGTTCTTCCTGAAGTAGTATCAACTTTTAAGTAAAGTTTTTCTACACTTCTTCCTGTCGTAGTATCAACTTGTCAGTAAAGTTTTTCTACACGTTCTTCCTGTCGTAGTATCAACTTGTAAGTAAAGTTTTTTCCACACGTTCTTCCTGTCGTAGTATCAACTTGTAAGTAAAGTTTTTTTCACACGTTCTTCCTGAAGCAGTATCAACTTGTAAGTAAAGTTTTTCTACACTTCTTCATGTCGGAGTATCAACTTGTAAGTAAAGTTTTTCTACACTTTTTCATGTGGTAGTATCAACTTGTAAGTAAAGTTTTTCTACACGTTTTTCCTGTCGTAGTATCAACTTGTAAGTAAAGTTTTTCCACACGTTCTTCCTGTCGTAGTATCAACTTATAAGTAAAGTTTTTTCCACACGTTCTTCCTGACGTAGCATCAATTTGTAAGTTAAGTTTTTCTACACTTCTTCATGTCGTAGTATCAACTTGTAAGTAAAGTTTTTCTACACGTTTTTCCTGTCGTAGTATCAACTTGTAAGTAAAGTTTTTTCCACACGTTTTTCCTGTCGTAGTATCAACTTGTAAGTAAAGTTTTTCTACACGTTCTTCATGTCGTAGTATCAACTTGTAAGTAAAGTTTTTTCCACACGTTCTTCCTGTCGTAGTATCATCTTGTAAGTAAAATTTTTCTACACGTTCTTCATGTCGTAGTATCAACTTGTAAGTAAAGTTTTTTCCACACGTTCTTCCTGTCGTAGTATCAACTTGTAGATAATGTTTCTCTACACATTCTTCCGGTCGTAGTATCAACTTGTAAGTAAGGTTGTTCTACACGTTCTTCCTGTCGTAGTATCAACTTGTAAGTAAAGTTTTTCTACACGTTTTTCCTGCGGTAGTATCAACTTGTAAGTATGTTTCTTCTACACGTTTTTCCTGTCGTAGTATCTACTTGAAAGTAAGGTTCTTCTACACGTTCTTCCTGTCGTAGTATCAACTTGTAAGTAAAGTTTTTTCTACACGTTCGTCCTGTCGTAGTATCAACTTGTAAGTAAGGTTTCTCTACAAGTGCTTCCTGTCGTAGTATCAACTAGTAAGTAAAGTTTTTTCTACACGCTTTCCTGTCTTAGCATCAACATCCAAGTATGTTTCTTATACCCATTCTTCCTGCCGTAGTATCAATTATTAAGTAAGCTTTCTCTACACGTTCTTCCTGACGTAGTATCAACTTGTAAATAATGTTTCTCTACACGTTCTTCCGGTCGTAGTATCAACTTGTAAGTAAGGTTGTTCTACACGTTCTTCCTGTCGTAGCATCAACTTGTAAGTAAGTTTCATCTACAAGTTCTTCCTGTCGTAGTATCAACTTGCAAGTAAAGTTTTTTCTACTCGTTCTTCCTGTCTTAGCATCAACTTGTAAGTAAAGTTGTTCCACACGTTCTTCCTGTCGTAGTATGAACTTGTAAGTAAAGTTTTTCTACACTTTTTCATGTCGTAGTATCAACTTGTAAGTAAAGTTTTTCTACACGTTTTTCCTGTCGTGGTATCAACTTGTAAGTAAAGTTGTTCCACACGTTCTTCCTGTCGTAGTATCAACTTGTAAGTAAAGTTTTTTCCACACGTTCTTCCTGACGTAGCATCAACTTGTAAGTAAAGTTTTTCTACACTTCTTCATGTCGTAGTATCAACTTGTAAGTAAAGTTTTTCTACACGTTTTTCCTGTCGTAGTATCAACTTGTAAGTAAATTTTTTTCCACACGTTCTTCCTGTCGTAGTATCAACTTGTAAGTAAAGTTTTTCTACACGTTCTTCATGTCGTAGTATCAACTTGTAAGTAAAGTTTTTCTACACTTTCTTCCTGTCGTAGTATCAACTTGTAAGTAATGTTTTTTCCACACGTTCTTCCTGTCGTAGTATCAACTTGTAAGTAAAGTTTTTCTACGCGTTCTTCCTGTCGTAGCATCAACTTGTAAGTATGTTCCTTCTACACGTTTTTCCTGTCGTAGTATCAACTTGAAAGTAAGGTTCTTCTACACGTTCTTCCTGTCGTAGTATCAACTTGTAAATAATGTTTCTCTACACGTTCTTCCGGTCGTAGTATCAACTTGTAAGTAAGGTTGTTCTACACGTTCTTCCTGTCGTAGTATCAACTTGTAAGTAAAGTTTTTTCTACACGTTCTTCCTGTCGTAGTATCAACTTGTAAGTAAAGTTTTTCTACACGTTCTTCATGTCGTAGTATCAACTTGTAAGTAAAGTTTTTTCCACACGTTCTTCCTGTCGTAGTATCAACTTGTAAATAATGTTTCTCTACACGTTCTTCCGGTCGTAGTATCAACTTGTAAGTAAGGTTGTTCTACACGTTCTTCCAGTCGTAGTATCAACTTGTAAGTAAAGTTTTTCTACACGTTCTTCCTGCGGTAGTATCAACTTGTAAGTATGTTTCTTGTACACGTTTTTCCTGTCGTAGTATCAACTTGAAAGTAAGGTTCTTCTACACGTTCTTCCTGTCGTAGTATCAACTTGTAAGTAAAGTTTTTTCTACACGTTCGTCCTGTCGTAGTATCAACTTGTAAGTAAGGTTTCTCTACAAGTGCTTCCTGTCGTAGTATCAACTAGTAAGTAAAGTATTTTCTACACGCTTTCCTGTCTTAGCATCAACATCCAAGTATGTTTCTTCTATCCATTCTTCCTGCCGTAATATCAATTATTAAGTAAGCTTTCTCTACACGTTCTTCTGTCGTAGTATCAGCTTGTAAATAATGTTTCTCTGCACGTTCTTCCGGGCGTAGTATCAGCTTGTAAGTAAGGTTGTTCTACACGTTCTTCCTGTCGTAGCATCAACTTGTAAGTAAGTTTCATCTACAAATTCTTCCTATCGTAGTATCAACTACTAAGTAAGGTTTTTCTACACGTTCTTCCTGTCGCAGTATCAACTGGTAAGCAAAGTTCTTCTACACGTTTTTCCGGTCATAGTATCAACTTGTAACTAAAGTTTTTCTACATGTTCTTCCTGTCGTAGTATCCACTTGTAAGTAAAGTTTTTCTACACGTTCATACTGTCGTAGTATCAACTTGTAAGTTAGGTTTCTCTACACGTTCTACCTGCCTTAGTATCAACTTGTAAGTAAAGTATTTCTACACGTTCTACCTGCCGTAGTATCAACGTGTAAGTAAAGTTTTTCTACACTTCTTCCTGTCGTAATATCAACTTGTAAGTAAAGTTTTTCTACACGTTCTTCCTGTGTTAGAATCAACTTGTAAGTAAGGTTTTTCTACACGTTTTTCCTGTCGTAGTATCAACTAGTAAGTAGAGTTTTTTGTACACGTTCGTCCTGTCGTAGTATCAACTTGTAAGTAAAGTTTTTTCCACACGTTCTTCCTGTCGTAGTATCAACTTGTAAGTAACGTTTTCCACACGTTCTTCCTGAAGTAGTATCAACCTTTAAGTAAAGTTTTTCTACACTTCTTCATGTCGTAGTATCAACTTGTAAGTAAAGTTTTTCTACACTTCTTCCTGTCGTAGTATCAACTTGTCAGTAAAGTTTTTCTACACGTTTTTCCTTTCGTAGTATCAACTTGTAAGTAAAGTTTTTTCCACACGTTCTTCCTGTCGTAGTATCAACTTGTAAGTAAAGTTTTTTCCACACGTTCTTCCTGAAGCAGTATCAACTTGTAAGTAAAGTTTTTCTACACTTCTTCATGTCGGAGTATCAACTTGTAAGTAAAGTTTTTCTACACTTTTTCATGTCGTAGTATCAACTTGTAAGTAAAGTTTTTCTACACGTTTTTCCTGTCGTAGTATCAACTTGTAAGTAAAGTTGTTCCACACGTTCTTCCTGTCGTAGTATCAACTTGTAAGTAAAGTTTTTTCCACACGTTCTTCCTGACGTAGCATCAACTTGTAAGTAAAGTTTTTCTACACTTCTTCATGTCGTAGTATCAACTTGTAAGTAAAGTTTTTCTACACGTTTTTCCTGTCGTAGTATCAACTTGTAAGTAAATTTTTTTCCACACGTTCTTCCTGTCGTAGTATCAACTTGTAAGTAAAGTTTTTCTACACGTTCTTCATGTCGTAGTATCAACTTGTAAGTAAAGTTTTTCTACACGTTCTTCCTGTCGTAGTATCAACTTGTAAGTAATGTTTTTTCCACACGTTCTTCCTGTCGTAGTATCAACTTGTAAGTAAAGTTTTTCTACGCGTTCTTCCTGTCGTAGCATCAACTTGTAAGTATGTTTCTTCCACACGTTTTTCCTGTCGTAGTATCAACTTGAAAGTAAGGTTCTTCTACACGTTCTTCCTGTCGTAGTATCAACTTGTAAATAATGTTTCTCTACACGTTCTTCCGGTCGTAGTATCAACTTGTAAGTAAGGTTGTTCTACACGTTCTTCCTGTCGTAGTATCAACTTGTAAGTAAAGTTTTTCTACACGTTCTTCATGTCGTAGTATCAACTTGTAAGTAAAGTTTTTTCTACACGTTCTTCCTGTCGTAGTATCAACTTGTAAGTAAAGTTTTTCTACACGTTCTTCATGGCGTAGTATCAACTTGTAAGTAAAGTTTTTTCCACACGTTCTTCCTGTCGTAGTATCAACTTGTAAATAATGTTTCTCTACACGTTCTTCCGGTCGTAGTATCAACTTGTAAGTAAGGTTGTTCTACACGTTCTTCCAGTCGTAGTATCAACTTGTAAGTAAAGTTTTTCTACACGTTCTTCCTGCGGTAGTATCAACTTGAGAGTATGTTTCTTGTACACGTTTTTCCTGTCGTAGTATCAACTTGAAAGTAAGGTTCTTCTACACGTTCTTCCTGTCGTAGTATCAACTTGTAAGTAAAGTTTTTTCTACACGTTCGTCCTGTCGTAGTATCAACTTGTAAGTAATGTTTCTCTACAAGTGCTTCCTGTCGTAGTATCAACTAGTAAGTAAAGTTTTTTCTACACGCTTTGCTGTCTTAGCATCAACATCCAAGTATGTTTCTTCTACCCATTCTTCCTGCCGTAATATCAATTATTAGGTAAGCTTTCTCTACACGTACTTCTGTCGTAGTATCAACTTGTAAATAATGTTTCTCTGCACGTTCTTCCGGGCGTAGTATCAGCTTGTAAGTAAGGTTGTTCTACACGTTCTTCCTGTCGTAGCATCAACTTGTAAGTAAGTTTCATCTACAAGTTCTTCCTGTCGTAGTATCAACTTGCAAGTAAAGTTTTTTCTACACGTTCTTCCTGTCGTAGCATCAACTTGTAATTAAGGTTTTTCTACACGTACTTCCTGCCGTAGTATCAAATTGTAAGTAAGGTTTTTCTACACGTTCTTCCTGCCGTAGTATCAAATTGTAAATAAGGTTTTTTTTTTGCACGTTCTTCCTGTCGTAGGATCAACTTGTAAGTAAAGTTTTTTCTACTCGTTCTTCCTGTCTTAGCATCAACTTGTAAGTAAGTTACATCTACTAATTCTTCCTATCGTAGTATCAACTAGTTAGTAAGGTTTTTCTACACGTTCTTCCTGTCGCAGTATCAACTGGTAAGCAAAGTTCTTCTACACGTTTTTCCGGTCATAGTATCAACTTGTAACTAAAGTTTTTCTACACGTTCTTCCTGTCGTAGTATCCACTTGTAAGTAAAGTTTTTCTACACGTTCATACTGTCGTAGTATCAACTTGTAAGTTAGGTTTCTCTACACGTTCTACCTGCCGTAGTATCAACTTTTAAGTAAAGTATTTCTACACGTTCTACCTGCCGTAGTATCAACGTGTAAGTAAAGTTTTTCTACACTTCTTCCTGTCGTAGTATCAACTTGTAAGTAAAGTTTTTCTACACGTTCTTCCTGTGTTAGTATCAACTTGTAAGTAAGGTTTTTCTACACGTTTTTCCTGTCGTAGTATCAACTAGTAAGTATAGTTTTTTCTACACGTTCGTCCTGTCGTAGTATCAACTTGTAAGTAAAGTTTTTTCCACACGTTCTTCCTGTCGTAGTATCAACTTGTAAGTAACGTTTTCCATACGTTCTTCCTGAAGTAGTATCAACTTTTAAGTAAAGTTTTTCTACACTTCTTCCTGTCGTAGTATCAATTTGTAAGTTAAGTTTTTCTACACTTCTTCATGTCGTAGTATCAACTTGTAAGTAAAGTTTTTCTACACGTTTTTCCTGTCGTAGTATCAACTTGTAAGTAAAGTTTTTTCCACACGTTCTTCCTGTCGTAGTATCAACTTGTAAGTAAAGTTTTTCTACACTTTTTCATGTCGTAGTATCAACTTGTAAGTAAAGTTTTTCTACACGTTTTTCCTGTCGTAGTATCAACTTGTAAGTAAAGTTTTTCCACACGTTCTTCCTGTCGTAGTATCAACTTGTAAGTAAAGTTTTTTCCACACGTTCTTCCTGACGTAGCATCAATTTGTAAGTTAAGTTTTTCTACACTTCTTCGTGTCGTAGTATCAACTTGTAAGTAAAGTTTTTCTACACGTTTTTCCTGTCGTAGTATCAACTTGGAAGTAAAGTTTTTTCCACACGTTCTTCCTGTCGTAGTATCAACTTGTAAGTAAAGTTTTTCTACACGTTCTTCATGTCGTAGTATCAACTTGTAAGTAAAGTTTTTCTACACGTTCTTCCTGTCGTAGTATCAACTTGTAAGTAATGTTTTTTCCACACGTTATTCCTGTCGTAGTATCAACTTGTAAGTAAAGTTTTTCTACGCGTTCTTCCTGTCGTAGCATCAACTTGTAAGTATGTTTCATCTACACGTTTTTCCTGTCGTAGTATCAACTTGAAAGTAAGGTTCTTCTACACGTTCTTCCTGTCGTAGTATCAACTTGTAAATAATGTTTCTCTACACGTTCTTCCGGTCGTAGTATGAACTTGTAAGTAAGGTTGTTCTACACGTTTTTCCTGTCGTAGTATCAACTTGTAAGTAAAGTTTTTCTACACGTTCTTCATGTCGTAGTATCAACTTGTAAGTAAAGTTTTTTCCACACGTTCTTCCTGTCGTAGTATCAACTTGTAAGTAAAATTTTTCTACACGTTCTTCATGTCGTAGTATCAACTTGTAAGTAAAGTTTTTTCCACACGTTCTTCCTGTCGTAGTATCAACTTGTAAATAATGTTTCTCTACACGTTCTTCCGGTCGTAGTATCAACTTGTAAGTAAGGTTGTTCTACACGTTCTTCCTGTCGTAGTATCAACTTGTAAGTAAAGTTTTTCTACACGTTCTTCCTGCGGTAGTATCAACTTGTAAGTATGTTTCTTCTACACGTTTTTCCTGTCGTAGTATCAACTTGAAAGTAAGGTTCTTCTAGACGTTCTTCCTGTCGTAGTATCAACTTGTAAGTAAAGTTTTTTCTACACGTTCGTCCTGTCGTAGTATCAACTTGTAAGTAAGGTTTCTCTACAAGTGCTTCCTGTCGTAGTATCAACTAGTAAGTAAAGTTTTTTCTACACGCTTTCCTGTCTTAGCATCAACATCCAAGTATGTTTCTTCTACCCATTCTTCCTGCCGTAGTATCAACTATTAAGTAAGCTTTCTCTACACGTTCTTCCTGTCGTAGTATCAACTTGTAAATAATGTTTCTCTACACGTTCTTCCGGTCGTAGTATCAACTTGTAAGTAAGGTTGTTCTACACGTTCTTCCTGTCGTAGCATCAACTTGTAAGTTAGTTTCATCTACAAATTCTTCCTGTCGTAGTATCAACTTGCAAGTAAAGTTTTTTATACTCGTTCTTCCTGTCTTAGCATCAACTTGTAAGTAAAGTTGTTCCACACGTTCTTCCTGTCGTAGTATCAACTTGTAAGTAAAGTTTTTTCTACAGGTTCGTCCTGTCGTAGTATCAACTTGTAAGTAAGGTTTCTCTACAAGTGCTTCCTGTCGTAGTATCAACTAGTAAGTAAAGTTTTTTCTACACGCTTTGCTGTCTTAGCATCAACATCCAAGTATGTTTCTTCTACCCATTCTTCCTGCCGTAGTATCAATTATTAAGTAAGCTTTCTCTACACGTTCTTCCTGTCGTAGTATCAACTTGTAAATAATGTTTCTCTACACGTTCTTCCGGTCGTAGTATCAACTTGTAAGTAAGGTTGTTCTACACGTTCTTCCTGTCGTAGCATCAACTTGTAAGTAAGTTTCATCTACAAGTTCTTCCTGTCGTAGTATCAACTTGCAAGTAAAGTTTTTTCTACACGTTCTTCCTGTCGTAGCATCAACTTGTAAGTAAGTTTCATCTACAAGTTCTTCCTGTCGTAGTATCAACTTGTAATTAAAGTTTTTCTACACGTTCTTCCTGCCGTAGTATCAAATTGTAAGTAAGGTTTTTCTACACGTTCTTCCTGCCGTAGTATCAAATTGTAAGTAAGGTTTTTCTACACGTTCTTCCTGTCGTAGTATCAACTTGTAAGTAAAGTTTTTTCTACTCGTTCTTCCTGTCTTAGCATCAACTTGTAAGTGGGTTTCATCTACATATTCTTCCTATCGTAGTATCAACTAATAAGTAAGGTTTTTCTAAACGTTCTTCCTGTCGCAGTATCAACTGGTAAGCAAAGTTCTTCTACACGTTTTTCCGGTCGTAGTATCAACTTGTAACTAAAGTTTTTCTACACGTTCTTCCTGTCGTAGTATCCACTTGTAAGTAAAGTTTTTCTACACGTTCATACTGTCGTAGTATCAACTTGTAAGTTAGGTTTCTCTACACGTTCTACCTGCCGTAGTATCAACTTGTAAGTAAAGCATTTCTACACGTTCTACCTGCCGTAGTATCAACGTGTAAGTAAAGTTTTTCTACACTTCTTCCTGTCGTAGTATCAACTTGTAAGTAAAGTTTTTCTACACGTTCTTCCTGTGTTAGTATCAACTTGTAAGTCAGGTTTTTCTACACGTTTTTCCTGTCGTAGTATCAACTAGTAAGTAGAGTTTTTTCTACACGTTCGTCCTTTCGTAGCATCAACTTGTAAGTAAGCTTCTTCTACACGTTCTTCCTGTCGTAGTATCAACTTGTAAGTAAGGTTTCTCTACAAGTGCTTCCTGTCGTAGTATCAACTTGTAAGTAAGGTTTTTCTGCACATTCTTCCTGTCGTAGTATCAACCTGTAAGTAAAGTTTTTCTACACGTTCTTCCCATCGTAGTATCAACCAGTAGGTAAAGATTTTTCTACACGTTTTCCTGTCTTAGCATCAACTTCCAAGTAACTTTCTTCTACCCATTCTTCCTGTCGTAGTATCAACTAGTAAAAGCTTTTTCTACACGTTCTTCCTGCCGTGGTATCAACTTGTAAACAAAGTTTTTCTACACGTTCTTCTGGTCGTAGTATCAACCTGTAAGTAAAGTTTTTCTACACGCTCTTCCTGTCGTAGCATCAACTTGTAAGTAAGTTTCATCTACAAGTTCTTCCTGTCGTAGTATCAACTTGTAATTAAGGTTTTTCTACACGTTCTTCCTGTCGTAGTATCAAATTGTAAGTAAGGTTTTTCTACACGTTCTTCCTGTCGTAGTATCAATCTGTAAGTAAAGGTTTTCTACACGTTCTTCCTTCCATAGTATCAACTTGTAAGTAAGGTTTTTTCTACTCGTTCTTCCTGTCTTAGCATCAACTTGTAAGTAAGTTTCATCTACAAATTCTTCCTATCGTAGTATCAACTAGTAAGTAACGTTTTTTCTACACGTTCTTCCTGTTCGTAGCATCAACTTGTAAGTAAGTTTCTCCTGCACGTTCTTCCTGTCGTAGTATCAACTTGGAAGTAAAGTTTTTCAACACGTTCCTCCTGTCGTAGTATGAACTTGTAAGTATAGTTTTTCTACACGTTCTTCCTGCCGTAGTATCAAAAAGTAAGTAAAGTTTTTTCTACACGTTCTTCCTGTCGTAGCATCAACCTGTAAGTACGTTTCTTCTACACGTTCTTCCTGTCGTAGTATCAACTTCTAAGGAAAGTTTTTCTACACGTTCTTCCTGTCGTAGTATCAACTTGTTAGTAAAGTTTTTCTACACGTTTTCCTGGCGTAGTATCAACTTGTAAGTAAGGTTTTTCTACACGTTCTTCCTGTCGTGGTATAAACTTGTAAGTAAAGTTTTTTTCTACACGTTTTTCCTGTCGTAGTATCAACTAGCAAGTAAAGTTTTTCTACACGTTCTTCCTGCCGTAGTATCAACTTGTAAGTAAGGTTTATCTTACTTCACCATTCAGTTCGAAACTTATTCTAATCCCCTCTATAACTTTATCATGTGACTAAACTAGCTCTCCCTTCTGAAATGTTACATTATTATTGGTTTTTCATTTTATTCCGAATTTTCGCATTGGTTTTCAATACTCATATGACTCACTGACGTACCGCCCACCCTGAGTTGTGGAACGTCTACCCTGAGTTGTTTGTAACATCGTTACCAAATAAGCGAAGTAAATCTCTTTAGCGTTCATGCTCAACTGCATTTTGAAAGTCTTTTGTCCCAAAACATTCCTAGCTGAAAGAATACAATAGTCATCAGACACTGAACTTTTACTAACACAAAGAAGGTAACGGCTCTTCTTTCCTGTCACTGCGACGTGTACAAATTTTTACAAGAATATTTTCTCTTTCTTGCCCGGATGCATGTATATATGTTATATTAAATTATATTCTACCTTTCTTATTCTTTAAGTCAACTGCTATTTTAATCATTCTAATTTCATATTATTATAACAAGATTGTTACATTAGTTTAGCAAAGCATTTTAATAATTTATCTTTTTTTTTTTAATTATTTGACTTCGATTAATTCGCCGGCTCCTAATCGCTGCCTGGTACTGCGGTTATACCATCCTCCGATATGACCAAACGTTGGAGGACGTAAATTAGAAAACAAAAAAGATAAACATTTACAAATACATAAACTTATTGCACACTTATGTCTATTTAATTGAAATATAGCTGTAGAGAAAAGTTTAAATGATTGTCAAATGTTTTAACAGCGCATTACTACGTAATTCCCTTTAAATTTCACTCTCTGTGCATGACCTAGTTATTTTAAAATCCAAACCTTCAACAAATAACAGATCGATATTCTCGATACTTGCATGATTTCAACACTGAACGATACTACAGGAAATTTACTGGCTACACTTCGATACTTCGGTGGGCATTTTGCAATTATTTTGTTTTAAAATCACGATTTGTGACTTCCTCTTTCTAATACACTGGATTACAGAAAAACAAATGAAAACTTTCCAGAACTTAAAAGAAAATTATGTGCCAAATATTTTTGTATTTCAGCTGCAACAGTTTTCTCTGAAAGACTACTTAACACAGAAGGTTTGGGATCTGGATTTAATTACGGAGGGGATTTGGTACGTAGGCTACCATGCTGGGCCCATTGTTCCTATGCCCCTAAGTGGGGTCACCCCCGGGAGGAAGGATAAGGCGAAGCAGACAGAGGGCCTCCGACTCAAGCAGCCACGACAGTACAGAGGGCAGTGTTCCTACAGTTTACTTGGATAGAGACTTCCCCCGATAGGCCAGCATAACGAACTAGCTCCCCTACAGCGGGACGGCAACGAGCCCAGCAGCCGAGGCCCAAAGGTCCCAGGCAGGCAATCCGAGCCCCAAATATCCTTGGCTGGCGGTTCCGAAATGGTCCCAGCAGAGGGGCGGAGACCAGCAACCGACCTACCGGAGGAGGAAGTAGTTTTCCTCAGAGCATATCATCCTGCCATGTACCGCCGAGACACCTGCCGATACTTCTACCCTGAAAGAGACCACCAGATGAGAGATGATATTAAATGATAATGGGGATGAAATGGAGGGACAGGAAATTCGTGGGATGTAATGAAACTACCCAGCGTACGCCTAGTGACCCAGGAAAACCCCTAAAAACTCATGGGTCAGGTAGGTCGCCCACGGGAATCAAACCCGGGCCTCCCAAATGTGGGCTACAGATGAAACCGCCTGAGCCATCACGCTTGGTTAACACAGGAGGACTCATATGCGACTTGACCCCGAAAGAGTGAAAATGCTAGATTTTTGAACAAAATAATTTTTTATAAAAGTAGACTGTTTTGCTTTTAAATATCTAATGTTTAAAAATAAGAACACTAATGGATCTAGGCTGTCTCTCATTAAATACTTGCATCTATTTTACTTAATTGACATTACGCAGTTTTCTCAACATTTTGTTTTGTATTGAAACTAGAAGATGAAATGACTGTATCGAGTATTGTGTATCGATAAAAGTATCGCATATCGATGACGACTGTCGATAAATACTAGTATCGACCCATCCTTAAAATTTTAAACAGTGAAAACAGTAACAGAGGCATGCTGCAGAAAAATGTAGATGTCTATAAAGCAATATGTATTGTCACCAAGGCATTGTTGTGCCGCAAGCCTCAGCTGACGTGGAGGTAGAGCTAGGCGCTTTGAGAGAGAGAGAGAGAGAGAGAGAGAGAGAGAGAGAGAGAGAGAGAGAGAGAGAGAGAGACAGACAGAGACAGAGATAGCTTCGTCTTTCTCTCTGCATCGTGATTGGTATCGAATGATCGACTGAATTCTACAACAACGACTGGAGGTTTACAAACGCCGAAATTGTCAGAGCGGAGTTAGTTGCTAGTCAGTTCTTAAATGAGTTGCAGCTGCTTATATATATCGAGGGTATCTACCAGAGCAATCCACACAAAGTGAAGTCTGACCTCTCCTCTAGTGAGCAGGGAGTTGCCGAGCTGTCCCAAAAGGGCGCCCGGTGCCTCTGTGGGGCTTTCCATAGCGCAAGACCTAGAGACAAACATCTGGATCTATGGACCCAAGACGGGATGGAAGTGGATACGCCATTTACGCGCACCAACTTCAAATGGGAAGGCTACCGATTAGACCTCGGTAGGGCCACCTGGTAATATTAGCACCACTTCTACTAGCTATGCTGTCTAGTACGCGGGAATGTATGGCTTCCCTCAACCCCGTCCAAAGACGTACCCGATCTCCCACGGGAATCGGGAACCACTGCCCCGTCGAATCCAACCCAATTCGAACAACTCTCAGTCAGGGAGGGGCTCGAATGTTCGGCCCGAGGTTCCTCTAGTAACGCCAGAGGTACCACGAGTGCTAGGGGTCCGCAGCGGCCGCACCACGCCAGCTGAAGGGGACGGAACCCCTCTTCTATGGGCAGACATTTCAACTGTACCGCAGTAATTTCTTTCCAATAGAATGTTGTTTCCGGGCTTGAAGGCTAGTTGTGAACAGCCAGGACTGAATCTCTGAAGATGCCCGACGGACCTATGTCAGTAAAGAACATTCTATTGGATTAACGCCGGACGTGGAAGCCTATACATGAATTTCTTTGGTTTGTTTACTTGAGGTGAAGCAACGAGAGACCTTGAAACTGCTGTTGTGTATGTCACGAAATTTGTCTGCTACAAGGGATGTAAAAAGCCTGTTTTTACTTGTAATTAAAAGCATTTTTAATTTCCGGAAACACGATTTTTGTATCTACGAACCCATACGGTCACAGCTGGTTCTGGAAACATCATAGCTGGTGTATAGACTATGCAGACCACTATATAGCAACCCGTGTTTAAATATCTGACTTATATTTCGGTTTCCTCTTATAACTTTAAAGCTTCAATTAAATACATAATGAAATATTTTTTGTAAAGGTTATGGCAGTGCAGAGATTTATACAAATGTAAATTTAAACTTTGATATCAGTTTGTGTGCTGCTGAGTATTTTCTCGCTTTGCAGATACAAAATTTGTCAGCAAAAGGTGAGACTACAAAGCAGAGCATGGTTTACCTCACTGTTCTATTATGTTACCATACGATAGCCGAGGTGCACAAACAAAGGAAGGACGATAAGGCGTCAACGTTGACGTCACAGCTGCTCGGATCATTAAAGGAATTCTTTTACAGGTTCGTTGGGATACCACGTTTCAAAAGTTGCACAATTCTACTTCAGTTATCTTGAACTACAGAAATATATTATTAGACTAATCATTTCATCTCCCTCGATAACATACCTAAAAGGCACAACAATCCTAAAATAGAACCGAATTTGATATTAAAGAATGACGTCATTATAGTGGGCCGCGATACGCAGGAAAACAAAAGTGCACCATAAGACGTATAGGTACCTTTTTATAATACTTGATTTGTAAGTTAATGATTAACAAATATTAGGTTGTGTAAGCGAAATTTAAAATACATTTGTCAGTTGCCATAGCAATAAGGAAGAAACAGATCGTTAGACTATTAAATGTATAATTAGACCTGTTAACACTACAAAGCCATTATACTGTTTTTATTTTTTCAATGCTCCTTGAGATGGAACCCAATTCTTTTAGACGAGGAACATTCAAGTTATAACAAAAAAAAAGGTACACGTGGATTCTTTGTGAATGTGTGACAGATGGCAGCACTGTACAATGCATAGAACTCTAGTGGCAACGACGAGAGTTCCGACTGTTTTGGATACCTAAAGTGGCGACGTTGTCATTGCAAGAACAGCGTGAAATCATTTTTTTTTCTCCATTTTCGTGGTGTGGCACCTATTGAAGTTCATCGCCAATTGAGTGAGGCATGTGGTGATGGTACCATAGATGTGTCTTATGTGCGTTCCTGGGTGCCACAGTTCAATGAAGGCAGAACATCGTGTAACACAAACCAAAACAGTTGCAGACATCGCCTCCAGATCCGTGGAAACTGTGCACACAATCCTGCATGAAGATCAAGACAACGTACCAGCGCATCGGGCGAACACGACGCAGGAGTTTCTTCGTGACAACAACCTTGAAGTTATTGCTCATGCTCCCTGCTCAACCGAACTGGCCTCTAGCGACGTTTGGCTGTTTCCCACGTAGAAAAAAACTCTCCGTGCTCGCAGATTCACTCACTGTTGCCTCAGCGATTTTGCAGTGGTCAAAACACTCCCAAAGAAGCGTTCACAGCGGCCATGAAATCATGGCGTCGACGCTTGAAAAATGTTTAAGGCTAGAGGGAGATTACGTTGAGAAGTGACACTAGTTTCACATTTTTCTTGTGATTAGTTTGTCAGGAAAAAAATAGGAGGTGTTATAACTTTACAAAATGTTACTGCTTTATAATAACCATCAAAGGTCCAAAGATTCAGTTCGACTACATAAATAACCTAACAAGCAAGACATGTGTTACTTCAATTAATTCATTAACAAAAGAGTGGATAAGGATATTTTGCACATATCATTTAGATACAGCTTTTCATTTGTTCACGTTTCAATATTTTTTTTTCCATTTATACCTCGCCTTTAACTGCAATGGTCATATCGGCGGCCGTTGTCCTTTGGAACATACCGAAGTTGTTAACTTGTTATCTTTCGTTTTTAATCATTACATCACGCACACATTCACACTCTCATTCATACTTCCAGACTCAGGGGAAGATGGGGAATTATCTTGGTCGGCACGCTTTTTGTCTCCGCACTGCCATTTCTAGTTATCTATCTATATCTGTTTCGGCAAGGTTTTTATCTCCACGCTGCAACTTCCAGTACTCTATCTTTATCTAATTCGGCAAGTTTTTATGTCCGCGCTGCAACTTCCAGATATCTATTTTTATCTGTTTCGGCAAGCTTTTTATCTCCACGCTGCAACTTCCAGTTATCTATCTTTATCTGTTTCGGCAAGCTTTTTATCTCTTTTAATGCTCGCGACAATACTTTTAAGAAGCAGTTGGATAAAATATATTTCCACCACTTTTAGAACGTCATAAAGAAAACAAATATTTAGTTTGTTGCACTCATTTTGTTAAAATAGTTCCTAGAAGAGTAAATAGTGAATGTAACATATAATATGTTATTAATTCTATTCTTAGATTTGTTACACAATTCCAATTACTGTCTAAATGCGGGAGATTGCCAGCTGATTGCCAATAACTTCCGGAAGTACAGGTAATTATGGGTAACTACACTGTCTCTTGGTCTGAGTTCTTCCTCAGTGCGGAACTCAGATGTTTCAAGACGTCTCCATGGAGATGGTATGCAGCTGTTTTTCCCCCTTGCCCAAGAGCGAGATTCCAGTCATATTTGCCGAATAACCGGGCAATTTCTTTACAGCACATCTCCTTTAAGCCGACGTGGAGGATATTATGCTGCTCAAGTTACTTCAAACTTCCTGTATCGGTAAATCCAGAGAACTTGAAGCAGAATTAAAGCATCAGTTGAAAATTAAACTAAGTACGAAGTTACGAAATTAAAGACTATCGGGAAATTTCGTAACTCCCAGGGAAAGTAATCTTCTACTGTATCTCGCATCTGCCTTACAGCGTGGCTGTGGTGTTATTGTATATATTGACTTGATTTAAAGTTATTACCTCCTGGTTACCTGTATTTCTCCCATAACCACTTAACACTTGAAAAAGTATAAGTATTAAAGCAATCAAACTAATAAAGAACAATATTTCGAGAAAATCTAACGCCACAAAAACGAGGGCGTGACGTAAGGTTTAAATTATCACCCTTTAAAAATGTGATAGAGAGTTTGTGTTGATATGCACTTGCTACTTCTTCTCTACGTAGTCACCATCAAGATTTACACATTTTTCCCAGCATTTCTTGACCTTCCTAATTCCTTTATTGTAGAAGTCTGCATAAATCGCTTTAAACCACTCTTCCACTTAATGTCGTCATTTGTGTTGTCAAATCGGTGACCACGCAACGGATTCCTCATTTCCAGGAACAAAAAGAGCTCACTTGGTCCGAGATCGGGCCAATAAGGTGGATGCTGTAAGGTTTCAAAGCCACATTCCCTTGTTTTTTCAACTGCAACTTCAGATGAATGAGCTGGTGGAATTGTCAGACAGAAGACGAACAACTTTGGATGGCATACCACGTCGTTTCTTAATTAGAGCTGCTCGTAACTTGACCAGAAGATTGCAGTAGTATCTACCAGTGATGGTTTGACCCTTAGCAAGATAATCTGTAAGGATGACTCCACGACAGTACCAGTAAATTGAAACCATTAGCTTCCCAGCTAACTTTTGCACCTTTGCCTTTTTGGGAAGGTGAGAATCGGCATGTTTCGATTCAATGCTCATGTTTATGTGTCTGGATCATACTGATAGATTCAAAATTCATCTACGGTTACCAGATGATCTAAAAATCACATTCATCCTGTTCCAACAGCATCAGCATCTGTCTTGAAAGGTCACGCCGTGTTTGCTTTAGGAAAGGGGATAGCAAACGTGGAACTCACCGTGAAGACACCTTAAACATGTGCTGTTCATTAATTATTTTCCATACACTACCATAGCTAAGATGTGTCTCATTCATGATCATTTGGATGGTTGCCCGTCTGTCTTCCAGTACTAAACACTCCACTTCCTTCACTGTGACAGCATCGTGTGTCATTGACGATCTACCAGCTCTTGGCTCATCTGTCAGGGACATGTGACCAATTTGCAAATTCTTTTTCCACCTCAAGTAGTGTCATACGCCGGGCAATCATTTCCATAAACAGCCATCAACTCATCATGGATTTCCCGGGCAGTTTGCCCTTCAAATGCAGAAACTTGAGCACACTACCAGCCTCAATTCTCTCCATCTTACACCTCAGTAACTTCTGGCAATAACTGTAAAAAAACAAAAGGACTCAAATCACTGAAACTAATATCACTATGTCCCGAGGAATCAATGACGACACCGAAAAGTTTTCGTCACTGTAGCATAAATACTACGAAGTGACAATTAAATCTTTACGACACCCCCTCGAAAATTGTGTGTTTTATATATGCAATTGGATCTTCTTATCTGTTACAAGAATACAAATTGGTACAGCACATGTATTACACTTTTTCCATTTCAGAGATATTCTTCGCTATCGATTTAAGTTTTCAAATACTTAAAAAAGTAAATCCTCGTTAACACAGACGTTTGGATAAGCCGGACAAGTTTTGAAGGAAAAATGCTCTTTAGCATACTTAACAAAGACTTGTTTTAGAGACAATAATTTGCTATTTTCAGTAGGTAAGAGGGCTGTTTAATAAAGAATGATCACAGTTTTTTTTTGACAAAGTACCTATACCCATCCTCATAATTTTGATAGTCCTTCTCAAAATGGTCTCCCCTGAATGCGATGCACTTGTCCCAGTGTTTCCGCCAGTCTTCAAAGACATGCTGGAAACAATTTTTGAAACATCCTTCAAAATCGCCTCCGCAGCCTTCACCACTACTTCTGATGATGGATAATGCCTCCCACGAAGGCGTTTCTTCTAGTTAGGGAATAGAAAAATGTCACAGGGGGCTAAATCCGGACTATAGGGAGGGTGAGGGATGCACTTCACGTTGATTTTTGAAAGACGTTCAGGAACAACATTGGCAATATGCGGCCACGCATTATCGTGGTGCAGCATCCAGCCTGTTTCTTGGAAATGTAGCACCCAATGAAATGTTCAGTATTTCATAAGTAATCTTAAGGTAATTCGTCGATCCTCTGTCACAATGGCAGCAGCAGTGTTGATGTTTTCTTCCGTAAGAGCAGTAACTGGAGCACCGGGTCCACCTTCCTTTGAAATTGATTGTCTCCCATCTTTAAAATTTTAAATCACCTTCGAGCTGTGCTGTAGGGAAGAACAGACTCTTCATAGGCCTCCTGTAACATTGTATAGGCCTCAACTGAAGATTTGTTGCGACGAAAGCAGAATTTCAAAGTCGCATACTGTTCCTCGCGTGTTACCTCCACTGCAGCGGTAGGCGATACTGAACATGTCTGAACTTACCTGGTTCTCACAGGCGGGAATCAGGAGTACCAACAATGGAACTACTGCGGCGTGTTTCTGTCACATTAAGCTAAAAGTATACAATAAAATTCAATTTTAGTGTGAAAAATTATGACCGTAAAATGTTATGATCATTCTTTATTGAACAGCCCTGGTATTAAACATTATCTTTCATAATTAGTATGAATCAATTGTTATACCAACAACTAAAACAAACGACTAGCCAACATCGATTCTGTCATATTAGGTATTAGCCAACGACACACATCCTTGGTCTAAATAGCCCTATATTCCAGAAAATAAAATTACAAATAATTTTACTGTTGAATTATAGTTTAATTAAAAAATTAGAATTATTTTTAATGATTAGTGTAAGTGTTTCATAAGGAGCTAATTTCAGTTTTAAGAAATGCATTGTAAAGGAGTAAGCTTTAGCGTGAGTAGTTGGTGGGGAAAGTGAAACAGTTGCGCATAGTTTCTGCGTTCCTTAACCTAACCTAAACAGAAGGTCGCGCTCTGTGATGACGTGGAATCACAACACTGTCTTGTTTAAGTTTTTGTCTCTATGGAGAAGGAAGTTGGTAACGAGTTTTCCTGTGATAAAACATGGCTCTTTTCTTTGCCGCAAGTTGTATGTAGTGGAACAGTCGTACCAACAGTCTGGAAAATGAGCTCTGGTGTAGAACTCCTTTGTATTCCGTTTCCTTAACTTGGAGACCCCATTTAATTCATCTTTGGAGGAACGGTAGATGTGATAATGCAACTTCTCTTTTGTTTCATTCTTAGCAACGCAATTGCCAACATAACGAGTCATAACTTGAGGAACAATGCTTCCAAATTATACATCGAGTACGTGAAAATGCACTCAACATCACGTGAAATAAATAAAGGAAAACAAGTTGTGCTCCCTCTCCCACCCGCTCTCTATAACAGCGGTAGGGAGTTTATTGCAAGTAAAATTCCAAAAAGGGGGTTTACTAGAAACGCACGGAATTAAGTCGCTCGGTAATTAATAAATATTGAACACATTTTTCCACCTACTCTATGTTAAGGGAGCCTAAATAATTAGTATGGCCTAAGCATTACTCACGTTTTCTATTTTGTGCAGTATTATAAAATGGAATTTTCTCATTCCTTCTTCTTCTTTTTCTGCATTTCAGGGATCAGGCATTTCTGCCTGTTACGTCTTTGCATCCTATGAGCTACTCCCATCTTTTTCTCAGCCGTCCTACATCTCTTCTTCCACGAGGATACTATCTTCTTATTAAAATCGGTAATCTTTCTTCGCCCATTCCATTCATATGTTGTTTTCAGTTCCGTATATTTTATTCCATTTTGTCCTGTAATCTACATATGCCTAGTTCCTCTCGAAAAGTTTCATTTTTTATTTAATTTCGTCTAGTACATTCTTTAAATCTTCTTAACAACCTCAATTCTGCTGCCTGTGTCTTACTTTTATCTGTTTCTTTTAATATCCAGGACTCACTTTCATACATGAACAATGGAACTGCCATCGTTTTACAAAATTTTAAATTTGTTTCATTCCTTGCTTTGTCTTTCAACGTTCTTGCCATACTCCACATATCTGCTGAAATTTGTTTATCTTATCGAGATTTAACTGTATTGGAACACCACAGTGAAGCGAAATAATTATTAATGTATAGATGAGTCGTATTTATTACACATCGGCTTCACTTACGTACCTATTTTGAGGACATGTTTCGCAAACCATCGTTTGCATCTTCGGCTCTTATGCAACTAAAGCTTGATCCAGTGGTGTGGGTAAGTCTGGAGTTGCTGCTGCCATCTGTTGATTTAGTGATGAGCTTAAATGTGGGATTCTCTTCTGGCGGGATTTCAAAGTTCATCAGTTGGTTTTTATGTTTTTCTATGTATATTTTCTCCCATATGACGAGTTCACTATGTTTTTGTATGTACTTTAGTAATTCGGTGCTACCTTCAATTTCAAGATTTTCAGACCAGAAATGAGCTGCTATTGCAGACTTATAAATATTTTTGTATCTTAAGTGCCTGAACTGTTCTTTCTTTCTAGTGCGTATGTTTCTTTTTGTCCTCCCTATGTAAATTTTTTCACAGTCTTTACACTTAATCTTGTAAATGCCTGACTTTTCTTCTGGTTTTATCTTACTAGTATTATTACTGTTAAGTAGGTTTTTAATGTTGTAATTATTTTTTGGCGCCAATGTTATATTGTATTTCTTGAATATTTTTTGGAACTTTTTTGTGGCCCAGGGGTGGTAAGTAAATTTAGCAAATCTAATTTCTTGTTTTATTGGTGGGAGAGCTGTGATCTGTTTTAACCTCTTTTGAAGTTTGAATGATTTTAGTATTTTATCTACAAGGTTTTTTCCATATCCATTTTAATTGCAGTTTTTAAGATTTGATGGTGTTCTTTTTGATATTCTTGCTGGCAGAGGTGTAGATTTACTAATCTGTGTGTTAGACTGTTGATGGTGGCATGTTTGTGTGGAATTAGGTTGAAACTATTTGCATTGATGTAATTATCTGTGTGTGTTGCTTTTCTATGGATACCAAATTCTAGTTTTCCATTGCTTTTTGTTATTTTAAGGTCCAAAAAACGTAGAGTACAGTCCTCTTCAGTTTCCACTGTGAATTGTATGCTGGGTTCTTGCATTAGTCGCATAAGAGCCGAAGATGCAAACGATGATTTGCGAAACATGTCCTCAAAATAGGTACGAAGGTGAAGCAGATGTGTAATAAATACGACTCATCTATAAATTAATAATTTGTTTATCTTGTTTTCTATGTCTTTGTCTAAGTCGAAACTTACATCACAGCCCAAATAGCTGAAATTCGAGAGCTGTTCCAGCCATTTGTTTTCAATGTTTCTTTTTTATTTTACAGGATATTTTCCTCGATGTGCCATTATCTTTGGTTTCTTATTTTATCATTCTCGTGAATTTCTGATTCATTTATATCCATTTTTCTATTTTAGGCTACATTTAAAGGTTAAATATATATTCATTCGCTACCATAAGAAAAAGCATATGCTTTTGTTACTGAAAAGTAGGCCTTTTTACTGTTAAACATGAATAATCTGTGCAAAGAGCCGAATTATCTCTACCAGAGACAATATAGCAGTCAAGGAGAAGACTAAAGTTAACATTTGTGAAGCAAAAACACATCGTACTTCAGGAATGCCTACTCTAATACAGTAAGTATCAAAGACATTAAATTGTGACTGTTTAGCTTACATAGATTCGGACATCCGGTTTGAACAGATTTAAAACAACTTTTGCTACAGTAAAAAGACCTGAAATTAACAACAAACTGTCTTCAAGGTTGACTAGGTGCTTTGGTGCACGAAAACAAATGAATGAAGTCATTGCGTAGACTGTCACAATAACCAACAAACAACTATTTTATACCCCCCACAGCCATTGTTTCTACAATGCCGCAGACGTTCCGGGAACTTTCCCAGCAGCATCAATAGACCAAACGCTCGGGAGCTTCGCTCTGTTTCTTTCTCTTCTGCCGATGCACCCGGCTCTGGCTTGTCGCGGCAGCACATCATTGCCACACTATGACACTATTATAATCTCTTTGACTATCGTTTACCTCGTAGAAGTAAACATCTCGGATGTTCAATTTTTCTTATATTATTTAATGTGCAGAAGTGCATACATTCCTTTAGAAAAGAATTCTTTTGGTAGTCGGCGCAATCACTCATGCACTGCATGGCGTGCCTCTTCATCGGAAAGGAACTTCTTTCCTCCCATTGCGCCCTTGAGTGGTCCAAACATACGGAAATCTTTTGGGGCAAGGTCTGGTGAGTATGGTGGAAGAGGAAGACACTCAAAATGCAGGTCTGTGATCGTTGCAACTGTTGCACGGACAGCGTGTGGCCTTGCATTGTCATGTTGTAAAAGGACACATGCTGACAGCAATCCTCGTCGCTTTGACTTGATTGCGAGCCGCAGATGATTTTTTAGAAGATCTGTGTATGATGCTGTGGTGACAGTGGTCCCTCTAGGCATATAATGCTCCAAAATGACGCATTTTTCGACACAAAAGGGAGTCAGCATAACCTTCACTGCTGATGGTTTTCTTTCCAAACTTCTTTGGCTTAGGTGATGAGGGATGACGCCATTCCTTGCTCGCTCTCTTCGTTTCCGGTTGGTGGAACTGAACGCAGGTTTCGTCCCCAGTAACGGTTCTTGCAAGGAAGCCATCACCTTCCCGTTCAAAGCACCGAAGAAGTTCTTCACAAGCATCAACACGTCGTTTTCTCATTTCAGGAATCAGTTGCCATTGCACCCATCTTGCAGACACTTTGTGAAACTGGAGCACATGATGCACAATATGGTGTGCTGACCCATGACTAATGTGTAAACATGCTGCAATGTCATTCAGTGTCACTCGGCGGTTTTCCTTTACTATAGCTTCAACTACTGCAATGTTCTATGGAGTCACAACTCGTTGTGCCTGACATGGAAGTGAAGTCACACCATTTGCGAACTTCCTACTCCATTTGTAGACTTGCTGCTGTGACAAACATGCATCACTGTACTGAATATTCATTCGTCGATGAATTTCAATAGGTTTCACACCTTCACTACGCAAATACCTAATAACAGAACGGTGTTCTGCCCCGGTGCAAGTCACAAGTGGTGCGGCCATCTTTATATTGATACTGCAACGGTATGTGTGCATTTGCACTATGCTGCTACCTACAGGCAGCTTCTGATGGCTGATAAAGCTACCTTTCCTTTTGCTAAGGCAAATTTCATTTGTTTCTCCCAATCCGCTCGGCTGTCTATTTTATTTCCTAAATAAGTACACTCGCTAACTACCGTATAGTATTTTTTGTTTACATACATTTTTTCATATTGACTTAGTTTTTCTCCTTTTTAAACATTATGATCCATTCTTATTCTGGTTTACTTTTAAACCCCATTCATTACAGTAATTATATACTGCTTCCAAAGATTGTTTTAATCTATTCACCGTAACTGCATCTACAACTGGTTCATCTGCAAAAAGTAACCTTGGATCGCTATATTATTAATTATTGGCATAAGGTTGTTACATCTCTCACTTTCCTTTAATACATCATCAATATATAAGTTAAATAGGACCGGCCTCAACGTACAACCCTAGCAGACATTTATAACCGATTTTGCCCCTCCCACGTGCTTTTGTTTTCAGTGCCACATAGGACGGCACCGATCCTTGTACCAATACTTACGGAAACATTTTTAAAACTGTCTAATTTGATTAAAATAAACTGGATACAAGTAAAAATTTATAAAGACGATTTGTGCAAAAATAAATAGAAAAACACATGAATGCGACACATATAGGATTATTTTACAACTTCTGGTCTAGTTCTGACGACAGAACAAGTGAAAATTAAATGCTCACGTTGGACTACGAAACGCTCGACACACAGTATTACGATGTTCTCTTTTTTTCCGCTGTCGAATTCCTCTGTACCTCGTTACTGTAGGTATCCGAAGGAAAATCCTGCCGTCGGGTTACATAATTGTGAAGCTGGGGTTTCAGCCCCTTCCAGTTCTTGTCCCCTGAAAATGATGAAGCCATTTATGGAAGTCGACATGGGGATTTCTCTCTCTACGTCCTGATAACACGCCCTCTGCGGCCACGTTGTAGCCCTCTGTGAGTCGATGTCGTGGACATTTGATTATAGTCTTTGTGTAATAAAAATAATAATAATAATAATAATAATAATAATAATAATAATAATAATAATAATAATAATAATAATAATAATAATAATAATAATAATAATAATAATAATAATAATAATAATAATAATAATAATAATAATAATAATAATAATAATAATAATAATAATAATAATAATAATAATAATAATAATAATAATAATAATAATAATAATAATAATAATAATAATAATAATAATAATAATAATAATAATAATAATAATAATAATAATAATAATAATAATAATAATAATAATAATAATAATAATAATAATAATAATAATAATAATAATAATAATAATAATAATAATAATAATAATAATAATAATAATAATAATAATAATAATAATAATAATAATAATAATAATAATAATAATAATAATAATAATAATAATAATAATAATAATAATAATAATAATAATAATAATTATAATAATAATAATAATAATAATAATAATAATAATAATAATAATAATAATAATAATAATAATAATAATAATAATAATAATAATAATAATAATAATAATAATAATAATAATAATAATAATAATAATAATAATAATAATAATAATAATAATAATAATAATAATAATAATAATAATAATAATAATAATAATAATAATAATAATAATAATAATAATAATAATAATAATAATAATAATAATAATAATAATAATAATAATAATAATAATAATAATAATAATAATAATAATAATAATAATAATAATAATAATAATAATAATAATAATAATAATAATAATAATAATAATAATAATATTTTTTTTTTTTTTTTTTGCTTTATTGATATCAACAGCATGCTCCATTACATAGTAATACTACATGCTTTATAGTTACATGTCCTATTTTGAATTAGTAATTGTAAACATTACAACAATTTTACATTGGGTTATTCTGTGTTTTAGACACTATGTACATTAAATTGAGTCTATTCTTCTAGCTGATTTTTGTGAGTTCACAATTTGTAATTATTTCAATTTAAATACTTGTCATATTTTTAGAAGTAGTGCTTTATGTTTTAGTTAATTGTAAGATTATGATGAAACCGGAGTAAGTTGATTGTATAGAGTTCACAATTTGTCGTTGTTACACTCCAAATCCTTCAGTCCATGTCCGTGATTTTTATAGAAGTTGCAAATTTTACAAACGACTTCAGGTGATTATTCGCAATCTTCTCGTTGGTGGTAGGCCATTTCCCTCCATTGCTTGTTACACTTTTTGCCAATTCTAGTCTTTTTTCATCAAGTCTTCTGCAATTAAATATTATATGGTTAACGGTCTGTTCTTCTTTTCCGCAGGGACAGAGTGGGTTATTTATTATTCTAAATCGGTATAGGTATGCGTTTAATTTTCCATGGCCAGTTAATATTGTAGTGAGTTCTGGGGATATTGGAATCTTTTGACGCAATCTGTTTTTCACTAACGGGAAGAATGCTTTAGTCACTGCACCTTTCGTTGTGTTCGTCCAGACTTGTTGCCACCTGTTGAGTCCATATTCCTTCGCTCTGGTTACAATTACGTCTTTTGGTATTTTGTCGTACACTATTTCACTATCTTCGATAGCAGCGCGTTTTGCAAGCTTATCTGCTAGTTCATTCCCTTCTATTCCGCAGTGGCCTTTAACCCAGCCAAAGTGGATGATCCAATTTAAATGGTTTAGTGCAAGAAGTTTGTCTTTGATAGATTCTATTAGTCGATTCCTTTTCCAGTTGTTTCTCAGTAGATCTATAGTAATTCTGCTGTCAGTGTATATTGCAACGGTTCCGTTTCTATCTATTGAACTGGCATAATATAGTTCTTCTAATTTCTCTAGTACTTTTAAAATAGCAAGTTGTTCGGCTTGATTGTTGGTGCAGTGGCCATGCAATTTGAATTTTAACTGGTGTGTCATAATTCCGTTTTCAAATATAATTCCTGCTGCGCCAACTTTCTCCCCCATTTTACTTCCATCTGTGTACGCTTCCATTCTATATATGTTATCTTTGTTCACCTCCTGAATCGTTGCCACTTCGGCAGGATGTCGCCAGTGTTTTACTTCTAATGGTTTGTCGAAGTCTGCTATGTGACATTTTGTTGCCAGATATATTTGGAGTTTTTCCTCTATAGTTATTTCTATAGGACATACTCCAGCTAGTACGCACGATGCATCATACGAGAGAGTTCTATATGCTTTCGTCATTTTTATGTTGATTAATCTTTGAATTCTTCTATATTTTGCAATATTTTTATTCTTCCGTATCGCATCTATCCATATAGGAGCTCCGTATGTCAAGACAGGGACTATAGCACCTTCATAGATTGTCTTAAGTGCTTTGTGACCTAGCCCCCATTGTAGCTTTGCTGTTCTTGCTAGCATATGAACCAACGAGATTGTTCTGTCTGCAGTATATTCAATGTGCGCGTTGAAGTTAAATTTGCTATCTAAATATATTCCGAGGTATTTTATTTCTTCGGTTTGGTTAAGTTTATGATGATTCAAAAATATGTTGACATCCCTATCTACATTTCTTCTTCTTGTGATAAATAGAACCTTGGATTTCTTTTGGTTAAATTGAATTTTGTTATCATCAGCCCATTTTTGGATTTTTCTAAGATCGTGATTTGCAACGCTCTCTGCTTCTGATTTGTATGCTCCTCTTGTCATTACTACCAGGTCGTCTGCGAAGGCGATCACTCTTGTCCGGTGATCATATTCTAAACTCAGCATCGAATTGTACATTATGTTCCAGAAGCCTGGACCACAGCATGATCCTTGTGGGCAGCCTTTCTGTACTTCTCTTTCTGCTGTATAGTTGTTCACTGAAAATACTGCTCTTCTGTTGCTAAAGTAATTCACTGCTAAATTATATAAATTCTTAGGGCATCTAAGCTGTCTTAGATTCTTGAGTATGCTAGGCCACCAAGCTGCATCAAAGGCACCTTTGACATCAAGACTAGTGACTACTATGCATTTTTTTGACTTCAAGCATTTATCGATGAAAGATTTAACTTCCATTGCAGCGTCAACTGCTCCCCTTTGGGGGGTAAATCCAAACTGGTTGTTGTGTAATAAATTATTGCTGTACATATGGTGTAGTATTCTGTCAATCATCAGTTTTTCTAGTAGTTTACCTCCGATATTTAATAGGCTTATTGGTCTGTATTTTGATGCGTCTTGGCAGTCTTCTTTTCCGGGCTTAATTATTGGAATGACAATAGACTGCTTCCAATCTTTTGGAAAGCATCCCTTCTTTAAACACGCGTTGTATACTTGCGTGAAGAATAGAGGGAGATGTTGAAAAGCTCTTGTAATTATGTCGCTAGATAGGCAGTCCTTCCCAGGAGATTTCTTTGGATTGAATTTTTGCATATTAATGATGATTTCTGCAGTTGTGAAAGGTTTATCATCATTAGTATTGATGGGTTCTTCAATTTCTTTCCTAATTTGTTTGTGCAATTCGTTGTCACTATCTTGATTGTCTTCGGGTACAAAGTGCTCTAACATATGCTTGATTGTATTTTCAGTATCTGTGGTAAATGTTCCATCGTCTTTTTGTAATGTAGTCAATCTCACACCAGTTCGGAGTTTGCCGGAAGCTATTTTATATACTAAACCCCAAGGATTGGCATCGTCACTTATTGTGCAAAACGCTTTCCATGATTTCAGTTTTGCATCTCTCATTTTCCTTTCGTATTCCCTTTTCCCTTCCAGATATTTTTCTTTCCTCTCCTGTCGTAGATTTTCGCCGGTGACAGTTCTTTGGTATCTCCTCCGCAGTGCATTTGCCCTTTTTCTTAATATAGTAAGTTCGTCTGTCCACCAAGATACCGTCTTCCTTTTTATCGCCTGTTTAGCACCTGTTGAAACTTTGAAGTTTGCATTACTAGCTGTTATGATACATGAAAAGGCGAGGTTTGCCATTTCCTCTGCTTCAGTTTTACTTGCCACTGTGCTGCTTAGTTCCTCATCTAATTTCTGCAAGTTCTCTTCATTATAGTGACAATTGAATTTAGATATCACCGTGGAAAGGAAAATATTGTCGAATTTCTCGAAATCTCCATTCCTTACTATATACTTTGCTCTCGTGTGATCGATTCCAATTGTAGATGTGTTTTCAATCTGCTTTGTGAGTTTGAAAGTTAAAACCTTGTGGTCAGAGCAGCTTTCTACGGAGCCACAGGTCCACTCACTGACATGCCTTAACAACTTGTTGTTAACAATAGTTAGGTCGACATAACTGCTGCCTCTTCTAGTTTCAAATGTAGGCTCCGACCTAGTATTCACTATGTTTAAGTTGGACACTGTTAGAAAATCTTCCATTGCTGTCCCCCTGTGATTTGTTGTGACGTCATACCACGTTTTACTTCTGGCATTACTGTCGGCTGCTATAAGTAAACCACTCCCCTTTGTATAGTTTGTAATTCGTTCTATTGTCCTCAAATTTACCTGGATATCTTGTGTGGAATCGAAATATAAACAAGCTGCGTAAAACTTCATTCTTTTGTACGTTATTTCTGCGACGACAGTGTCTTCGTCAGAGAGCTGTGTAATAAGAATGGCATCTATGTCTTTGTTATTTATAAGCAGTGCTGACCTTTTCCTTCCCTTTCCACTCTCATAGATTCTTAGAGATTTAGGCACTCCCGCTACATTACTGTGTATCGTGTAAGGTTCTTGTATAAAGGCGAGGTCAATGCTACTGTTGTTCATATTATATATAATATTATTCATTGCTGCTCTTTTGTGTTGCAAATTAACCTGTACACATCGTAGATAATTCTTTCCTCTGTCCGCGAGACCATCCATGTTAATAGTCGATTCTTTCCATATTCTTCTTCAGGGCAGTTTTATAGCATGGGCAGTTTTTATCAAGCGATGAATGGTTCTCACTTATCGGCATTGATCCATTGTATTTGTTATAATTTGTGCAATTGATGCATCGATGGTTTTCTTTAGGTGCTTGGCATTCTTGCATTTTATGATTTCCAGAGCAATGTGGACATACTTGTTCCCCTGTGCATTCCTGGGCTCTATGGTGGTATTTACAGCAATTATGGCAACGTGTAACTGATAGGTAGTCGTCGCTATTACACATGTGCCAGCCTAATTTAAGTTTCCTGCCCGAAATGCACCTGCGAACTTGTGACGTGACTTCTATAATAATAATAATAATAATAATAATAATAATAATAATAATAATAATAATAATAATAATAATAATAATAATAATAATAATAATAATAATAATAATAATAATAATAATAATAATAATAATAATAATAATAATAATAATAATAATAATAATAATAATAATAATAATAATAATAATAATAATAATAATAATAATAATAATAATAATAATAATAATAATAATAATAATAATAATAATAATAATAATAATAATAATAATAATAATAATAATAATAATAATAATAATAATAATAATAATAATAATAATAACAATAATAATAATAACAATAACAATAATAACAATAACAATAACAATAACAATAACAACAATAATAATAATAATTATAATAATAATAATAATAATAATAATAATAATAATAATAATAATAATAATAATAATAATAATAATAATAATAATAATAATAATAATAATAATAATAATAATAATAATAATAATAATAATAATAATAATAATAATAATAATAATAATAATAATAATAATAATAATAATAATAATAATAATAATAATAATAATAATAATAATAATAATAATAATAATAATAATAATAATAATAATAATAATAATAATAATAATAATAATAATAATAATAATAATAATAATAATAATAATAATAATAATAATAATAATAATAATAATAATAATAATAATAATAATAATAATAATAATAATAATAATAATAATAATAATAATAATAACAACAACTCAAAACCCTGTATCTTTGACCGCTGCGTCTTTCACCGGAGGTGTAATGATTGGGATGCAGTACTGGTGGGTGGAATGTGGTAAGCGCACCATATTTCTCGGTTAGTACATGTGCTCTTTGAGACAATTAAGTATTTTTTATCCAGATTTATTAAACCCTATTTTACACAGTGGTATATTAGGGTTATGGTTGATACATAAAAACATACAAATGTAACAAAAATATTTTAAATACTAGAAGGAAGAAAATATGTTTTAATCTGATGCATATTAATTTAAACTATTTCAGACGTTTAAACAATGAGTTTATAAACATCATGAAGTACTTATACTGTTGTGGCTTCATTAGCAAAGATGTGGGCGGAGCAGAAAATTCAGTTCCTAGGGAGTCTAGCTTGAATATTAATTCTTGTCTTTCACTCTAGAAAATGGAACAACAGAAAAGTACAATCAAGTATTAAAAACATAGATAAAAATTGTAGAAACTATCGATCACTAAGAACAAAAATGGATAACACTAATGACATTTTTGCCCCTTAGTCTCTACGAAAAATCCCTTCCTATGCACTAGTCATTATACTGAATGGCTGAAGCCATTCAAATTTACTGCGTCAGCCTGTCTGTTTCTTTTGGAGAATGTTACTTTATCTAAATCAGGGCACGTTTCTTCAACATTAACAAGTGACAGACGTGTCGCGGTAGCGAAAGTGCTGATTAGTGATGACAAGCAATTATGCGGATATCACTTTGGAAACTAGCCAAATCACCTTTGTCTGACATTTCATTCGCTTTGTGACTGACCATCAGTACTTAATTCTCAATCTCAGTCCCAGTTTCAGATGACCGATAAAACTTCAAAGCTACGTAAAGTGTTTCTTAATATCTTCAAAACTATTACTTGAACTGCATAATTATTTCTTATATTATAGCATTATTTCTGAGATTACACGGCAAATATCTGCTTTGAGACTAGGTAAATCTAAAATGAAAAGAAACAAACACTGGCTCTATGTGCATTCATCTGTGAACAGTAAGTTAAGCGCTGAAACCGGATCAACATGTTGTAAAATACGAGGGCTGTTAAAAAAAGAATGATCTCATCCTCATAATTTTTATGGTCTTCTAAAAATATACTCCCCTGAATGTGATGCACTTGTCCCAGCGTTTCTGCCAGTCTTCAAAGACATGCTGGAAATATTTTTGAGAGATCCTTCACAATCGCCTCCGCAGCCTTCACCACTGCTTCTGATGATGGATAATGCCTCCTACGAAGGCGTTTCTTCAAGTAAGGGAATAGAAAAAGACACATGGGGCTAAATCCGGACTATAGGGAGGGTAATGGAAGCACTTCCCGTTGATTTTTGCAAGATACTCAGCAACGACATTGCCAATATGCGGCCGGGCATTATCGTGGTGCAGCATCCAGTCTGCTTCTCGGAAATGTGAACTTGCAATGTTTTCAGGACATCCAGTTAGTGATATGTGTGCAGGTACAAAATACTGATAAACCATTCCATGAATATCCAAGAATGAGATAACCATAACTTTCCCAACAGAAGCAACCACTTTTGTTTTTGGGGGGTTGGTGATGAAGGAGATTTCCACACTGAGCTTTGCTGTTTGCTCTCAGGATCAAAATGATGTAGCCAAGTTTCATCAGCAGTGATTACGTTTGAAAGAAACTCCAGATCTTCCTCTAACATCAACTTTAACTGCATGCAGACCTGCATGCGAATGTATTTTTGTTCGGGAATCAACAGTCTTGGAACCCATCGCGCACAAACACGTCTCATGTGTAATGCTTCTGTCATTAACGTGTGGGTGGCACCCAATGAAATGTTCAGTATTTCAGAAAGGAATCTTAAGGTAATTCGTCGAATCTGTCTCACAATGGCAGCAGCAGTGTTGATGTTTTCCTCAGTAAGTGCAGTAACTGGATCACCGGGTCCACCTCCCTTTGAAATTGACTGTCTCCGCTCTTTAAACATTTTAAACCACCTTCGAGCTGTGCTGTGGGGAAGAACAGACTCTCCATAGGCCTCCTGTAACATTGTATGGGCCTCAACTGAAGATCTTTTGGGACGAAAGCAGAGCTTCAAATTGTTCCTCGCGTGTTACTTACATTGCAGCGGTAGGCGATACTGAACATGTCTGAACTTACCTGGTTCTCACAGACGCGAACCAGGAGTACCAACAATGAAACTACTACGGCGTGTTTGTTTCACATTGAGCTAACAGAATATAATAAGATTGAATTTTAGTGCGAAAAATTATGACCGTAAATAAATCAGGATCATTCTTTATTGAACAGCCCTAGTATTTCATAAAAGCCCCATTTGTTATGTAAATATGAAATCTTTTACCTTATATTGAAGCGTGGACATTCTAGAGTACGTGAAATGTCAGCTTTTTGATGAAGAATTATTGTAAAATTCCTTTTTCATTTTTATTCCTAGGGGAAACTAATCCTAATCGTCCGTCACTGGAGGATGAATTTGATTGGCATAGCGGACGAATCGGAATGAAAATCAAAACGGTGGAACATTGAATTTCTATATGTAATATAATCATGAGGACAAAATAATACATTTCTACACTTCTACGAGGCATGTTTTTCAAGTCAGTACCGTTTTGTGAATCCGCCGCCGCAGCGCTATGGTCGGCGTCCCGCGCATGCGCGCTGGTTACCTTCAGCTCTTGTCTACGTACTGACGTCATTACAGTCTGATTCTACATTGTATACGTTGGTTACTAAGTGTTTAAGATGCCTCCGACATCGTGAGTCCCGCCAATGGTGAAGTACGGGCTGTTGTACGATTTCTTAGTGCTAAAGGCGGTAAACCGATCGATATTCATCGTGAGATCTGTGAAGTTTACGGAAAAAACATTATGGGTAATGGAATGGTAAGGAAGTGGGTGAGAGCATTTAAAGATGGCCGCATAAATGTGCATGATGAAGAACGGAGTGGGCGTCCTTCGGTCGTTACTAAAGATTTGGTGCAGAAAGTGGTTGAAACGGCGAGAGAAAACAGGCGCTTTACAATTTCATCATTGTGCGACTATTTTCCTCAATATTCTGGTAGTGTTTTGTATCGCATTGTATCCGTGGACTTGAAGTACCGGAAATTGTGTTCACGTTGGGTTCCGAAAATGTTGACGGATTTGCACTAAACCCAACGTTTAGGCAGTACATTTACTTTCCTTGAGCGGTACCACAAAGAAGGTGAAGATTTTTTAGACCAAATTGTTACTGTTGACGAAACATGGGTGGCCTACGTCACACCAGAATCGAAACAACAATCCATGGAATGGCGACATTCATCATCACCCACGAAAGCGAAGTTTAAGCAAACAATTTCTGCCCGGAAAATCATGTGTACAGTTTTTGGGACAGAAAAGGAGTTTTGCTAGTGGAGTTTCTGCCTCGTAATGAGACAATCAATGCAGCGTCTTATTCTGAGACATTGAGCAATCTGCGCCGTGCGATGCAGAACAAAAGACGTGGCAAGTTGAGTAAGGGTATCGTTTTGCTGCATGACAATGCCCGTCCTCATGTGGCTAATTGGACCAAAGATCTCATCAAATATTTTTAATGGGAAACTCTAGATCATCCTCCATACAGCCCTGATCTGGCGCCCAGCGACTATCATTTGTTCCTGCACTTGAAGAAACATCGGCGCGATCAGCGTCTTCAAGACGATAACGAAGTCAAAACAGTTGTGATACAGTGATTAACACGTCAGGCGGCAGAATTTTATGTGGAGGGTATTCAAAAGCTGGTGCCTCAATATTGACGGAAATTATGTAAAAAGGTAAATTAAGGTACAGGCTTTCATGTAAAAATAAAATTATTGCGATATCTATGAACGTCTTTTTTAATTCCAAAACAGTACTGACTTAAAAAACATGCCTCGTAAATTCGTATCTCTAGGTATCTCACACACATTTTCTAAATTTGAATTGCTTCTTTCCCGCAGCACTCACACAGATTTCGCAGTGCCATTCTCAATTTTTCTGGACTCATATGAGCATCATTTCATTCTCTGTCCGATATGACTTAATGTTGATCCATTTCGCCCACAGTTGTAGTGGTATTCATTTCTTCCAGTTTGCAGCACTGATCAAGTAACTATCATAACAACAAGGAGAATTATGCATCTAAGAAAGTCTGTAAAAGTTTCTGGAGCAATTTCAATACACATTCCTTATGTGAGGCGTGTCCGTAAAATAAGGTCTCCAAGTTTATTTATTATAGAAAACATTTTTATTTTCAATGAATGTTACATTTATAGAAAGGCGGATCTTATATCTGTTTTTCAGCTTAATCACCATTGCGATCTATGTACTTTTGCATGCGCTGTGGCAGTTTTTGTATACCCTTGTCATAGCACTCTCCCGCCAAGTAGCGCAGGTAGCGCTCAACCTCGTTTTTGAAATCATCTTCGGTCTGGAAATGTGTTCCACTCAGGTGTGACTTCAACTCAGGAAACAGATGATAATCAGTAGGTGCTAAGTCTGGACTGTAGGGGGTATGTCCCATCCGAACTGGACCATGGAGACGAGCGTTGTCGTGATGAAAGTCACTCCCTTCGTCAGCATACCCCGATGGAGAGAAAGTGCTTTAGAGTAGCCAACAAACTCGTACCCTGGCACAAAAACGAAGAAGTGTATGACATCTCTAAGGCAACCCCACTTGAACACATAGAAGACTGGTTGTACAGGTACATCGGGAACGCGTCCGAGAGACCGTACAGGAGGCAGCTGATTGCAGCAGCAGAAAACTACAAGAAGACGGAGACCACGGCCCCACCAATCGTCACCCTGATACAACACCACGCCAGGATAAAGGTAGCCGAGGAAGACGAGATCCAAGAACATCTCCGATTACTTCTAGCTTGAAAAATGACGATTGTGTACATACCATAACTGTACACATACCACAAAGATAGTTAATTTAAAAAAGAAGTATTTAAAAAAATTGCAAAAATAAAATTATAATAAAAAACGACTACTAAAAACACAACGAAACTATATATATATGAAAAAATAAATATATAATAAAATAAAGAAAAGAATATATTAAAGAAAAAATATCTATATATGATATTAAATAAATAAAATATAAATATGACAAATACTAACAGTGGAAACGTTGAGTCAGACTGAAAAATTCAATGCCATAGCCGGGATTTGAACCACGGATCTTCTGGTTTCCGTCCAGCCGCACTACCATTGTGCTACTATGGCCAACGTGCCCGGGCCTTAAAGTACTTACATGTAGTAAGTCGCCATTAAGGTAGTTGTCTCATGTGTTTATGAGAACTCCTAAGTGGTTTACCGGGAAAATACGAGTCAGTTGGAGAATTTAATGTCATATCGGCACGTTGGCCATAGTAGCACAATGGTAGTGCGGCTGGACGGAAACCAGAAGATCCGTGGTTCAAATCCCGGCTATGGCATTGAATTTTTCAGTCTGACTCAACGTTTCCACAATTTAGCCTACACACGGCCAGTGTGAAAGAATAATTAATTTCCACAAATACTAACAGTATTGCAATTAGCCAATAACGACATGTGACAAATTGTTAACACATGCATACATAACCTAATAAAGCAAAAAAAAAAAAAAAAAAAAAAAAAAGTAAGAGAGAAAGAAAAAAGCCGTCCTCCCTCAACTCCAAATAAAGTCAAGGCTGAAGAGGGTGCACACCTGAAGCAGCCATAGGGCGAAATAAGCCAGGATGAAATAAACCCACGGGTGAAATAAGCCCTAAAATTCCCCTGTAGCAGTAGTAGTAGCAGCATACCCCTCCTTCGATTTTGAATGGCACGTCGCAATTTTTGAAAGTCTAACAGTAGCTAGCGGCATTGTTGTACCGGTAGGCATAAACTCGCACAAAAATACACGTTTTCTGTCCCAGAGCACACTGACATTTACTTTGCCGGCAGAAAATGTCTGTTTGAACTTTCGCGGCTTCGGCGAATTCGAATGGCACCACTGACGAGAACGTTGTTATGTACTGCACCCAGTTTTCATCGCCAGTGATAACTGAATCCAATTATTGCTCACCCTGTTCTGCATAGCCTCCAGGAATCGGTGGCCCACTTCAACACGTTGCCCTTTGTGGTTTTCGGTGAACATTTTGGGGACCCACCTCGCACACACCTTGCGATAATGCAAATGTTCGGTCAAAATCTTGTCAATCGTAGACTTACTGACTTCTGGGATAAGTTCGCACAGCTCGCGAACTGTCACACGCCGATCATTAAGCATTTCTTGCTCCACTTTTGCAACTGTTTCGGCTAAAACCGAAGGCCGACCAGAACGCTGTTCGTCATGGACGTCTGTACGTCCATCTTTGAACTCTCTGACCCACTTTCGCACGTTGTTGATGTCCATACACTGTGGCCCATAGACTTCACATAACTGACGATGAATTTCACTGGGGGTAGTGACCTTGACACTCAAAAAACGGATCACTGCACGCAACTCGCACTTGGCGACGGAAGTGATAGAAAGCCCCATCGATATCCGATACCTCTATACTCGAATGTGTCATTTATGCTTCTAGTTTCAATACAAATGCCAATAAAATTACATAGCTGTATATATTTAATGAGACAATGTTCTTATTTCTAAACTCTGCATTAGACATTTAAAAGCAAAACAGTGCACTTTTATAAGTTTTTGTTTAAAAATACTAGCATTTTCACCCTTTCGTGGTCAAGTCTACTTCTTTTTCTGTCACATATGTGACAGCTGTACTAAATAGCCTTTCAGAGAAAACAGCTGCAGGTGGAATACACAAATATCACTGGGCGACAATGAAAACGTTTCGGGCTTAAAAATAGTGAATTTACATATATTTCCATCTGCTGAATTAAAAAATTACCATACAAATGATAGATTAGCTCTTGTTTTGAAGATAAAGTTTCATTTTATTTTTAGGGTGAAGATTTTAAATGTTGGGGAGCTCTTTCGGGAGTTGGTACACCTGTCAAATAACATCAGAGAGAAATTTTGGAAATTAAGTGATGGAAAAGTTAAGGAAGGCATTTTTGTCGGGCCACAAATAATAGAAATTGTTAAGGATCCTGCATTTGACCAAGTTTTGGAGGGGAAACCAAAGGAAACTTGGGAAGCCTTCAAGGGTGTTGTTCATGGATTTTTAGGCAAAAAACAGATGACAACTACAAGCATTTGGTGACAGTGCTCATGCAACCTTGGATGCAACATATCCCTTAAGATCCATTTTCTCCACTCCAACCTAGACCTTTTCCCTCCTAGTTGTGGAGCTGTTAGTGATGAACATGGGGAGAGATTCCATCAGGACATTTCTGTTATGGAACAAAGATATCAGGGTCGTTGGAATAAAGTAATGTTGCGGATTACTATTGGCCTTTGTATAGGGATTCTGCAGAACTCCATCACAAGAGGCAAGCTAAAAGACGACGAAGTCAATAGGCCACCACATGATTCTCTTCAGACACGACTATCTGCGAAGTATTTTTCTAGCAATTTAGAACTCTTAGCATGTAATTATCAGTTATGAAATCAAATGCACTTTTGTTGTTGTTAGCGTGTATGTAATTAAAAGGTATCCTTTTCTCTCAATCCGTTAATATATAATACTTCCAGCTTGTGTATATCATAGAAACTAGGGCTACTAAAAGTTTTTCATTGTCATATTTGTTTTTCTCAATTCAAAATTAGTAGGAATTGCCTCATGAAGCGCTCGAAACATTAAAAAATTATTTTTGTGTAGCCAAGTGTATTTTTGTATACATTTTATTTGTATTGTCACCTAATTATTGCAAGGCACGGCCAGCTAGGAGCAGGGTAGGGCCAGACGGGAAGCATTCAGCCCACGCCTACCCATTTCTTTCGTGTCGCTAACTGAAGGGATCGCAGGCCACTGTGCCGTCTCTTTCCCCTCCCCCTGAGTTCTGGAACATCCAGGATATTGCATCTAACCCGGAACCTTCTAGATTGGCCAGCTGGTCCTATATAAGCGACGCGTCGGGCTGGAGGAAAGTTTAGTTCTTGGCGAGCAGCCGTGAGAAGCGCCCAGTGAGGCAAAGGAATGGAAGACTGTGTACGTACATCGGATGCGTATACGTAACTGCGACTGCAGAGTGGAACTGTGACGGACGAACTGGTGAAATGTAATTGTGTGCGCTACGTAATTCTATGTAATCGCCAAGTGTTCCAACTGTAATTCGGTGGAAATAAAGAACATTTTGAGTTTGTACAATTGGACTTTTAATTTCACGAACCCACAAAGTTACAGTATTATTAATCCATTGTACTAGAAAGAGGAGGTGACAAATCGTTGAGATGTGTAGTGATTTCCTCTTGGAAACTGTTAAATAACAGTGAATCTAACACACGATTATTTTATTACATAATGTTACTGTACAGGTGTCACGTTCCTGGTAATTCCTATTGAAAGGCATTACCTGTATATCCGTTGTATATTTAATTCTTCAAACTGATATAAATATCTAAATTTCAGCTATAGAGATACTACAAAATGCTAAATTAAATCTTTACATATGTCGAAGTGCATGAACCTAACATCCACTGCGTTCTCATAACAACTATATGAAAACAAGTGACGGTAGCTAAAAGCAGGACGGTGCAAGAATACGCAGTGAAAATGTATTAACATACAATGTTCATTAAATCCCCTCCGGGCGTTAATAATGCAACGTTTCATTTAATTAAGGAGTCGGGCATCAATCTCCAGCTCAGATGGGGTGCTATATTTTCGCGCATGACATTTTGATTGATGGACCTTCCTGATTTTGGAGGAGTAGCTCGAATTTCGTCAGAAAATTTTAATAACTTTGGCCTGGTTCCACACTAAGATACTTTTGAAAACACTAAAGTGGGTCATTTATACATTTTATTACTTTTTATAGCCAAGTAGTTGTGTATAAATCGAGCTTTTGGATGGTGAAGTTAATGATGATTTATAACATGATTTCGTAAAAAGAAAAAGACTGTAGTTTGATTAATGAAACTTGTAAATACGCTTTACCCAACACTTGCTTGTAAAGTTGTACTTTAAGAATCTAATCTACTAAAGTAATATAATACTTTAATATTAAGGATGGGTGAAATTTTTTTAACCACCGTATCAATAAAATATAATCACTATTATCTGTTTCAAACGAGATGATGTTTGTCCTTGAGCTCTACTAGACGAGCAACCAATTGGAGTCCGGCGGTTTCGTCGTAGTGCATTCCCCCTAAGCGCTGTGTGATGAGCGCCAACCTAATCAATCTCTAATAAATACTATACGTGCTCAGAAAATACTTCATATTTTTCAAAAACTTGTCCACGAGGAAGGTAGAGAGTAATGTATTTAACATAAACGTTAAATTCATATTTTGGCTCCCATAGTTTTTCTAATACAAATAAAGCACTATTATACTGTAACAATGCATCGCGTCCTAAGCAACGTAATGAGCATGTGACGACCTGTTCTTACTTTGTAAATATTAAGGAACACGTGGTCAAGTCGCACAGTCGGGAGCAAACACTCAGAGCAGAACTACATGCTTTAGCGAGAGGATGGGATCTTGTCTATAATGGTTCATTGGTAAAAAGGTAGGGTAAAGCTAATTAAAAGTGGAATTCACTTAATAAGAATATTTACTACAACAAACAGATTTACAAAGGCGGCCGTAACGGGCGTTTACCTGCCCAGAAGTGGAGCTGCCTACAGATACATGTTGCTCAATCTGCTGGCAGTTACAGAGAGAGAGAGTCTATCGCTTAAAGATTATTCATCTAGTCATAAAGGAAGGGAGGGAATGACGTCACACTTACTGCTTGAGTCACTAGAGAGTAAATTAATACAGTCATTTGTGACATCTCTCCTTCGCTTCCCCAAAGATCAATGGATACATTGATCTTTAAAATAATATTACATTAATGTTGAAATAGTGTTACATTACATTTAGACGGATATAATGTTGTTTCTTCATTGTTAAATAAGCGTATGTTTTGTTCACATAGATAAATTGAAAATGTATGTTCTCTCTAAGAGAATATAAAACATCATGCCACCTTCTTGAAAATAAGATTAACATCTCCATTATTTGGATTCATACAAATTTAAAAAGGAAAAGAAATATTATTTTTTATATAAAAAACACACTGATTATAACTGTGGAGTCCCCAGTATACAACTTTTAGTTTGATAGTTTAGCCACAAAACAAAAACATCACTGTCACAACAAAACCCCATTGAATTACATGCACCACCAAAGAGTTTTTTTTCCTTTGAAGCACTACTCACTGTAGATGTTTGTTGTAATCAAGATTTTTTTTATTCGAATTTTCACAATGAACGTTTAAAAAAAAAAATTATACACGGCGCCTAACACCAATATGTGAAGACCTGTTCTTACTTTGTGAATAATTAAGGAACACGTGGTCAGGTCGAACACTCGGGAGCAAACAGAGCAGAACTACATGCTTTAGTGAGAGGTTGGGATCTTTTCTATAAAGGTTCATTGGTAAAAAGGTAGGGTAAAGCTAATTAAAAGTGGAATTCACTTAATAAGAATATTCACTACAACAGATTTACAAAGGCGGCCATAAGGGCCGTTTACCTGCCCAGAAGTGGAGCTGCCTACAGATACATGTTCAATCTGCTGGCAGTTACAGAGAGAGAGAGAGTCTCTCGCTTAAAGATTATTCATCTAGTCATAAAGGAAGGGAGGGAGTGACGTCACACTTACTACATGAGTCACCAGAGAGTAAATTAATACAGTCGTTTGTGACAAGTAGCATTATTGGTTGGCGTGTATCCGTACACGTATATTTGTAATTACTCAGAACTGAAACGTAAAATTTGACATGACGTGATAAATGAATTACTTTGAATAAGCCAAGGTGTTTGTTAAATTCGGATGACAGGAAAGAATACACCTCCTGCTGGTCTGGCAGAACGTGTCTGGTCACATTATATGTTTGTTTATAAATGGTTTCGTGATCTATATTTACTCCAGAGAGTTCAAAGCAGGATTATTCAGGTATACTTCTGTTTAAAAACCAGGGAAAGTGTATCAGCTTTCAATTATTGAAATGAGACACGAGGTATTATAAACCACCTTCCCCATTACTACTGTCAGCACAATCCAATTGAGTTAATGTGGGTTTCAAATTATGTTGCAAACAGAAATAATACTTTTAAACTAACATACTTATTCACAAAGAAATTGACAAGGAACACAACAGGGCTGGGTAAACTGCACGAGACATCACATAAACTACAAGAAGACGACTTTCGGAAAGAAATAGCACGTGACGGGATTTTGGAACCTATTATCATAAACTTGCAACACTCAGACGATGAAGTCAATGACAATGACGAATTATCTCTTAACGTAAGTAACGTTCACAGCTATACGGATGCACCGCTGGTATTTTAGTTGGATTAGAAAAACAAGTAATTCATGAACTGTAATATTTTTAAATAATTTATATATATATAAATTGTGATTTCAACAACTGCATTATTTTAAAACATTGGAAAATTCAGTTACCGTTCCCTTATGTCTAGCGCCAAGAAATCTCGCAAGTGTGCGAGAGAGAGGGAAATATAAAGAGTGGGAATAACGAGGTGGCAACGGTCGAGGCATCTGATTCGCTACAGACGAGAACTCTTCCCATTTTAAACACATAATAGGGCTACATTTCAAGTATAATATTTATTAATAGCTGACCCGACGAACTTCGAGCTGCCTATAAAAGCTGTCTGAACTTATCTGTATAAAGAAAATAAATTCAGATTAATTATGCATTCTGCAATGGGGGTGAAGTTTAAATACAACAGGTACAATTAACTTAATAAATTTAAAGCTTTCTGATAAAAATAATTATGTCTTTGTTATAATGCGTAAATGTATAAAGATGTCAGTTCTCCAACGCGCCAACACGCGACGTTGTCCATGAGAGAAACAGGGAAATTCCAAGTTGATTCCACAAACTTCCAACGACTGCCCTTGCGATTTTTTTATGGTCATCGCAAAGGCCAAATGGGTGGGAAATTTTAGACGCTTAAACTCAAAAGTCCAATCCGTTGGAATCATCGGAATACATGGGATCAAGGCATCTTCTCCTTTGTACTTTCGCTTGATTGTTGCCTCGTTATTCATTAGCTTATTCACAGGTAGTCTCGTTCCATTGCACAGTCGTGTTTGGGTAATGTTACGCAGCGGTTCTAGGTAATTCTAATGAATGTAAAAATTCTGTGGGGTAGCTGTCTACGTCATCCTGATTTATAACCGTCAACTGATTTGTACGAAAACAACTCCCCCGGAAGAAACAGACACTCTAGAACGCAATTCTGACATATGAAGACTGCGTCTCGCTGCTCATCAATGCGGTCAGCAAATGACGTGGCTCGTCGCACATTTGACTGACTTAATGTGATTTAAGTCAGGGGGTCTTTTCCTTGGCGTAGTAAAATGTTTCTTCGAACTTCACAAAGTCACAAAGGAATTCAATTACTGTTTTGTCAACTCAGTTTACATTTGCCCTCCTCGGTAGCTTTGATAGTAGCACGCCTACGTCACGTTCAAGAAGTCCCGAGTTCGAATCTCGGGATAAGGTTTTTCCGGGTTTTTCCTTATCCTAAAATACGAATGTTGCTTAAGTCTAAGCTCCATGGATGCTAGGCTCATTTGAAAATCATTTCAACCACTCCATTCATCGTCCGATATGACTTAATGTTGGAGGACGTAAATTAAAAAACAAAAAATTACATTTACGAATTCAAAAACACAAATTATAATGAAGATATGCAAGGATTCATCTTATAATTGTCTGTGGTCAAGTTTTGTTTTGTTTGTAATTTTACGTCCTCCAACGTTAAGCCATACGTGAATGAAATGCGTGAAATGATACTCAAATATGCCCAGGGTCCATGGAGCTTAGAGCTACCCAACGTTTATCTTAATGGATAAGGAAAAACTCCGGAAAAAACCCTACCCAGGAATCTCACCCTGACCGAGATTCGAACTCGGGGTCTGTGGTCAAGTATTTATAGTATTACAGTACGTTCTGAAATTAATTTTGGTCTAATTTTCGATAGATATAGCATCATACTAAATAAAACATTGCAGCCTTGATAACAAACGATAAACGCTATTGAATAAAATATGGTAAGTGAAAGAGCTTTGAAGACTTTGGCAAGGAGTGGAGTATCTTTCTAGTTTATAATGCTTTTGTCGAAAATAAAATGAAGATGTATGTGTACCGCAAAAGTTTGCGTATGTACTTTTAGAAGTAGTTTATTATGAAAGTCCATTACCACTTCAATATTTTTGTCATCTTTTAAACATTCCTTGGACTAATATAAATATTTCATTCATTCTTGACTTCCTCTAAAACTTTGTTTGGTAATGATACCTCCTCTTGTTTCAATAAAGTTGTATTAAAAATTATTTTTCTTAATTAGTATGAAACAATAGCCGTAAGTTGCAATACCAACAATTAAAACAAACGACTAGCCAACATCGATTCTCTCATATTAGGTATTAGCCAACGACACACATCCCTGGTCTAAACAGTCCTATATTCCAGAAAATAAAATTACAAATAATTTTACAGTTTTTATGATAGTTTAATTTAAAAAGAGTAAGCCTTTTCAATGATTAGGGTAAGTGTTTGATAAACTCTGTGTGGTGCCCAAGACTTATTTATACACTCGCGGAAATTAACCAAACTTCCACTTGTCGACAAAATACGTCTTGATTCACTAGTAACAGAAATAATTGTTAAATATTAGAACAATAATTGCCCGATTTCACCAAACACGAGTTTAGCAATAGATAAAACAAAACTTGCATTTCATCAACAAGTGTTAGCTTAACTCTTGTGTTAAATTTTTGTTAAACTAACAAGCCCAATTTCTGGTGATAAGTCCTTAACAATTGTAAATAGTCGAGATGGCGGGCATGAACTCAGCTGTTGATGTCGATTTGCTGTATTTAAGACCGTCTAAATGGCACTGAGGAGAAATGATTTTGAGGAGCTATCAGAAGGAAATTTTCTAAAGAGGTATACATGTCGAAACAAGTTGCTATGAAGGTTACTGCGGAAGTAAAAGAGGTTAGAACAATCATCGAAAGAAATTTGCCAATCTCGTTTTTGCTTCAAGTATTAATAACTTTGTAATGTTATAATTCACTGAATTATGTGTATAATACATTTCCACCTCCTGTCTTGAAGGTTCAAATCTCTTGTCTTTATTCGCACTTTGTTTTAAATTTACGTAATACTGACGAAGTTGTTTGGTGCTTGTAGTGGTGACACATGCATTTGAATTAAATTCATTTCCAATAGTTTCCCACGTGACGTGTTACACGTGACATCCGTCCTGTTATTTTCCAAGTCAATTAACTGTTCTTTCTCCATCGATGAGAAATTTGTATCACGGCTTTTGTTTACCATTTTGTTCATCCGCCATTTTTTCAGCTGTGTGCAGACGAAAATGAAAACAAAAGCGCATCATAGTACGTTCAGAAAATAATACGACTCATTCACAGCCTTCGATAGCCCGCCTCGGTAGCGTAGATGGTAGCATGTCTGCCTCACGTTCAAGAGGTCCCGAGTTCGAATCTCGGGTAGGGTGAGTTACCTGGATAAGGTTTTTCCGGGGGTTTCCCTTATCCTTAGAGACGAATTTCGGGTAACTATAAGCTCCATGGACCACGGACGCATTGAGCATCATTTCACCCATTTCATTCATCGTCCGATATGACTAAAGGTTGGAGGACGTAAATTAAAAAAATAGCTGTAAGATTTACACGTTGCTTATCTTTAACACGTGTTTGTTAACATTTTTAGAAAACAGGTTTGCGAAATGAAAGAAATTTAACAGTTATGTTAGCGCTGTGACAATTCTTACGTTACATTTTTTAATGTCGATTTTAACATCTGTTGGTGAAATCGGGCATAAAACCAATATGCAATGAGAAACAGACATTACGATTTTTGTCAAGTATTTTTTTCTAGAATTATACAAATGGAAGTATTTGTGTTATTACATTTCATTTTAAAATACTCCCTTTTCTCTGCGCGAAATTGAAATTCCAAAGGCATTACATACACAAATCTCTCTTTTAACATGCCGTTACGGCGGCCAGTTGCCATGCCAACGTCTACAGTGGATACATCGGCTTTAAAACAGAAATTTTTATTTTGTCTTCATTTAGTAAGGTTAGAATAACCGCAATGTGACAGCATCAACTATAAATCTGCATATAATACAAATTAAAAGATGTATTTAAGCAGGATTAATCCTGTTTGTGGTTGACAAAATTGTGTAATATCATAGAACCGTGCCACAGAGCATCAAATCCCAAATCCATGCTTTTTTGTGGTTTATTTTACATTTGCTTGCCCAATCCGCTCAAGTTTTTAATTTCCAACTCTAAAATAAGCCGGATCATCACTATGACAGATTAAAAATGGACGTCAAATGAATGCCAGGTTTTCATAGAACTGAAAATGAGAAAGTTGAACCCCGAGAAATATGCGTAATAATGACAGCAGATGAAACGCGTGCAAGATTATGTGAGACTTAATTACTTTTAAGCCTTTTCTACTATCAATTTGTTACGTACAGGCTATAGCAAAAGCTACGTACTGAGATTTGAAGTGTTATTCAACTACCACCACACAAAACGCGTACATTTGTTACCGAAAAGCAGACCTTTTACTGTTAGACTTGAATTATCTCTACAAAGAGTGGAATTATCTCTACCTGAGTCAATATAGCAGGTGAAGCAGAAGAATAAAGTTAAATTTTGTGGGACAAAACAGCATACAGGTGTCACTGAAGAGTCATCCTTCACCGATGACAAGGAGCCTTCGACGTTTTGGCATTCCGAGACCCTGTCCCTTACTGGCGTTATCATGAATTTATAATAATAGACGGTGGGTAGTTGATGGTTTATTTCTTATGAAGTATCACAAGTTTTAGGATGAAAGAGAGGATATGTAAATTATATGAGACTATTGAGGTTATGATGAGCCTAAGGTGAGTCTGGGACGCTTGTAGGTTTCCCGGGGTCAATGTCGAAATTCCCCGAGGCCTCGGATAAGTTGATTGAAGCTGTAGGGAAGACGGTAATAGAATGTGTTAGAGAGTCGGGGATATAGTCATTTAATAGTTGGCTTAACCCTAATATGGGTTCCGAAGTATTTGACGTTTGTAGAGGTGAGTTTTTACAGCTGCGCTCCAGACCTAACAGGCGTAGGTGAAGGTGGGTGTTATTACTTGTTTGTATAGGATTAGCTTATTCCTCAGAGCCTGTTGTACAGTGGATAGAGCGCCGCCATACGCTTTGATACTCTGGAAGATAGTAATGTAATATGTGCCTTCCAGGTAACGCGCATATCAAGAAGCACTCCAAGATATTGTGCTTCTGTACTCCATGGTACTTCTGATCCAGCAAAGCGCACTTCAGGTACATCCCTTAAGTGGCGACGAGTAAATGTGAGTGCCTGGGACTTGTTGGCATTAATCTTGAGGCACAGAAAGATAGAGTCAGACTGAAAAATTCAATGTCATTGCCGAGATTTGAACCACGGAACTTCTGGTTGCCGTCCAGCTGCTCTAACCCTTGAGCTACTATGACCAACGTGCCGACATGACATTAAATTCTCCAACTGACTCGTGCTTTTCCCGGTAAACCACTTAGGAGTTCTCATAAACACATGAGACAACTACCTCAATGGCGACTTACAACGTGTAAGTAAAGTTCGGGCCTTAAAGTACTTAGTCGGTATTAGGGCCCTCGCGCCAATATTTATTTATTATGTACTTACTGTCCTGGACTGGACTACCCTACTGAGGGAATTCGGCACGGATGTCCAAACTTGGTCTATATCCTCTAAGTTGGGTTCCTATAGGGGAGGGGATACGTCCTCTTCAGCTGCTTTAGTGCGAACGCTGTGGACCCTTAGCACTCGTGGTACCTCTGACGTTACCAGAGGAACCTCGGCCCGAACATTCGCGACCTTCCCTGAATGGAAGTTGTTCGGTTTGGATTGGACTCAAGGGGGCAGTGTGTTCCTGTCACCCGTGGGAGATCGGGTACCTCCAGCCGGGCCTCGATCACCCGGATCGGGCAGAGACTTCTTTAAAAAGTCCCGGGAGACTTAGTAGAAGGTGTGCTAGTTCACCAGGCGGCCCCGTCGAGGTTTTCGGTAGTCTTCCCTGCGGGGTTGACGCGTGTAAGTGGTGTATCCACTTCCGTCCCGTCTTGACGATCTTGTTGATAGGGGCGATTTCTAAAATATTCAGACATTACCCTATCGAAAGAACTCGGAGTCCCCCATCCTCTCCCGGGTCAATAGAATCCGCAGTCTTTGGACTTTCGGTTACCATGTCCCTAAGTTGGGCACCATGGGAAGGACGATGAGGCGACAGGACGCAGAGGGTGGTCGTACCCAGGAGTTACGACACAGAAGAGGGCAGGGTCTCTAAATTGACCATTTGGAAACACTGACAGGTACAAACGGTATCCCATCCACCGTGGTCCTGAAAAAGGCAAATAAGCTGCCTGGTGACCGTCGTATTGGAGGAGCAAGTGTTTACTAGGAGTATATTGTCACCGATCGCATTGTTGGATTGAAGCCCCCGCAAAGTCAGAGTAATCCGCATGAGCAGGAAAGAAAGAGACAGGGAGTAGCGCGCCAAGCTAGACGTTTGCCGAGAGAAGGAAACAGAGAGAAAGAGATGGAGAGATCTCTGGATATTTCCGTCTTCCTGTTGCCGCCGCGATTGTTCTTGTAAAATCTACCGCATTCTGGAATAATGACTGGGAGATATAAATAGCTGCAGAGTGTGAAAAGCGGAGGGTTGCAGTTGCAGCTGTTTGAGTTTTGTGAGGGTTATTGAACTTCACCGCGGTGAATTCTTTCATTTGTTTACGCGTGGCAAGCGAACGTGATGACCTTGAAGACTGCTGTTTGTCAATGTTTCGTCGTTTTTCTGCAGAAATGGTTTGTACAAAGCTCCTGTGTACTGCAATAAAGAGTGATTTAAATTTCAGCAAACAAGACTTTTTTATTCTACCAACACACGAAGTCATCCTGCCATGCAGCGCCGAGACACCAACCGACACTTCTACCGTGATGATAGAGGATATGAAATTATAACGGAGATGAAAGTGAGAGAACAGTAAACTTTGGGGATGTAATTAATCTGCAAGAAAACCCTCAAACCAATGGCTCAGGTAGGTTGGCCACGGGAGTCGAACCCACACCTCCTGAATGTGGGCCATAGACGAAACAGCCTGAGCCATCACGCTCGGTATTAAGTAAACCTTAACAAATTAATATTTCGTAACAAATTTTATACGTAAATTGAATATCGTGTTGTCTTCACTAAAATTATTTTTTGAAATGCTACAAGTACTAAAAGCCAGAGAGGCATAAAACTAACTTCCCTGGTAGTTCACTTCGCTGAACGCAGACTTTGAAATTCCCGAGAGAAAATGCTCGTAACGCACAATGTATTTTTGGTATGGAACCTTCTTTAACAAATAATTTTTTAAAAGCCTCCATCCATCTTTTTTAGACAGAGTAACTCTTGCATATGCTGCGGCTGATGGTCCCTTCATTTTCTCTTTAGTGAGCTCTTAAAATATTCTTGCCGCGTCGATACCTCTCGGGACCGAAGCTTCTTTTCATGCACGTTGTAAAAACACATCTTCGGAACAACTGTATCCAAGCCAATAATAAAGAAGTTAAACTCCAGTAGGCCATACGTTTTACGTATGTTATTACTAGACTTCGGACTTCTAGGACTCGGCTTGTACGTGTGCATGCTGTGAGTATAGGAAGAAGAGCATAGTTTAACTCCAGTAGTAAACAAGGTCGGCCGCCTTAGGGGTATACAAATATGCTAACAAACTGTTTTAATAAAGCAATATATAAATTATGTCACTGTTTTCAGAATCAATCAGTAGAAGCAGATGTATAACAAAACACATTTTGAATAATAAAGTAAAATAAATTACTTTTGAAATAAAAAATAAATGCCTATTCTTCAATTGCTCAACTTATTACGCTGTATAACAGCATACATTTTATACTTTTCGAAAGTGAATCTCTTTCTGTCACTCAAGCAATGGTTGTAGTTTGAAAAACTTCTCTCGACATCAGATGATGTAATAGGTGCAAACATAAAGTACTGCAGATCACATTGTCTCGTAAGAGCTGTTTCCTTGTGCGCTTGCAAATTATTTTTAATATAGTTAGTTAGTTACTAACACTCCCCACATGGCAACCTTGGCCTTCGGGGTAACCTCACCCCACCAAGTGATGACCGGACCCATTTCTCAGGTGGAGGCACCCAGAGGGCGGTGTCCATTACCTCCGATGATAGGGTGATAGTGAAGATGGCGGTGAGGTGAGAGGACCTACAGTTTTTACCGTGGACTCCGAACCACGTTGGGCATAGGGGATACTTCACGTGTGCTAGACAGAGGTGAAGGCGTGGATAGGGCCGACTTAATTATTTTTAATATTAACTATTTTAAAATAGCCTGGGTTTTCCCAAGTACGGTTTTCATTTTGTTCTTTTATTTTATCCCTGACTGGTCCAGCAGCTGTTGCGTCTATCTGTTGAGCTAGTTCTTCTATGAGCCTTATGGCACGAGGCATTTTATTAACCCTCTTTTCTAGCTGAACAATGGTTTTGGACAGGTCTAAAACTGTTTCTGATGAACAGCAAATCTTCGTGTAATTTCCTTGAAATGAGGGACTGAGTGGCTCGTACTGCAGAACTATGCTCGTTATCTAACACACTAGTGCCCGATTTCACCAACAAATGTTAAGATATAACACGAGTTTAGCAATAGTTAAAACAAAAATAGCATTTCAACAACAAGTGTTAGCGTAACACTGGTGTTAAACCTCTTGCTAAACTAACACACCAAATTTCTGATGTTAAGTCCTTAACAATTGTAAATAGTCAAGATGGCCAGCATGAACACAGCTGTTGAAGTCAATTTGCTATATTTAAAACCGTTTAAATGGCATTCACAATAAAGTACGCCCTATGAGAAGATATGATTTTGAGGAACTATCCGAAGAAAAAATTTTACGAAGGTATAGACTGTCGAAACAAGTTGCTATCAAGGTTACTGCGGAAGTACAAGAGAGGTTAGAGCATGCATCGAAAGGAATATGGCAATCTCGCCTTTGCTTCAAGTATTAATAACCTTGCGATTTTATAATTCACTGAACTATGTGGATAATACTTTGTCCACCTCCCGTCTTGAAACGTTCACGTCACTTGCCCTTCTTTACTCCTCGTTTTAAATTTACGTAATACTGAGTTAGAAGATGCATCGATAGGAATATGGCAATCCCACCTTTGCTTCAAGTGTTAATAGCCTTGCGATTTTATAATTCACTGAATTATGTGGAAAATACAATGCCCATCTCCAGTGGACAGTGAAGTTCAAGTTACTTACCCTTCTTCGCTACTCATTTTAAATTTACGTAATACTGAGTTAGAACATGCATCGAAAGGAATACGCCAATCTCGCCTTTGCTTCAAGTATTAACAACTTTGCGATTTTATAATTCACTGAATTATGCTTAAAACAGTGTCCACCTCCCTTCTTAAAACGTTTAAGTCACTTGTCCTTCGCACCTAGTTTTAAATTTACGTAATACTAACAATCTGTTTGGTGCTTGTAGTAGTGACACATGCATTTGAACTAAATTCGTTTCCAACATTTTCCCCGTGACATCTTTCTCCTTTACAAGGGCGCCGGGGTAGCGCGGTGGTTTCGTTCGCGGCTCCCGTTCTAAGGGTCCCGAGTTCGATTCCCGGCTCTGGGGTTGGCGATTTTAAGTCGGCCCTATCCACGCCTTCACCTCTGTCTAGCACACGTGAAGTATCCCCTATGCCCAACGTGGTTCGGAGTCCACGGTAAAAACTGTAGGTCCTCTCACCTCACCGCCATCTTCACTATCGCCCTATCATCGGAGGTAATGGACACCGCCCTCTGGGTGCCTCCACCTGAGAAATGGGTCCGGTCATCACTTGGTGGGGTGAGGTTACCCCGAAGGCCAAGGTTGCCATGTGGGGAGTGTTAGTAACTAACTAACTCTTTCTCCTTTACATTTACCGCATCCGTCCTCTTATTTTCTACGATATCCTTACACTTCGTCACCAATTCAATTAACAATTCTTTCTCCATAAATGAGAAATTTGTCTCACCGCTTTATTTATGATTTTGTTCGTCCGCCATTTTTCAGCTTGTGCAGACGAAAATGAAAACAAACGCGCATCGCAGTACGTTCAGAAAATAATACGACTCATCCATAGCCTTCTATAGCTATGATATTTACAAGTTTCTTGGCATTAACACAGGTTTGTTAACGGTTTCATAAAACAGGTTGGTGAAATGCCAGAAATTTAACATTAGTGTTAGCACTGTGACAATTGTTGCGTTACATTTGTTAACGTCAAGTTTAACATCTGTTGGTGAAGTTAGGCATAAGAATTTCAATTACTATGTCGTAATGTTCCACATAATACATAGCGGCATTTAGCCTGGTGCCCAAGCGAGTTGTAACCACCTGAGGAGGTAAGGTGCTATTTCTTGCTGTTTTCTGCATGGAGCTTTCTACTTTTGCAATGAAACTGTATACTCACTGTAACTTCTGCGAATTCTGCTACACGATCTGACACAAGTACTGAAAACACGGACTGAGACGGTGAAGTTACACTTGGCCCACATTGTTCCTCAACCTCTGTTCTTGCTAAAATCTTTGCTTGATGTTTCTTAGTATTACAGTGCTGTCTCAGCCATTTGGGTTTAGTGCCCAAAATTTCTACCTAAGTACTTTGTGTTGGGTATTTTCTCCCTTCTGTGTGACAATACACCTCTTGCTAACTCTTCGTCCATCGTGCGATTACGTGCTTCTGACATTTAAGTTCTTCACTGTCAGCGAACAAATCACTGTCTCCAAACACCGCCACTCTGCCACTAACGGCAAGGCGCGCAGTATTTGTACGGCCCTGAGAGTTTTGACGCATGACGTTGTAGGTTATATTACGTCGCGTAGCATTTAACTGTGTACTTCCGCGGCGTCCTAAAAGTCCTAACTCTGGTTGTTACTTACAGCAAGACTGTATACCAGCATTCAATAAAGGCTACATTTAAAAGTTGACAGCTTAAGAGTATAAATTTGTTCAAAACAACTACAATAGAAGCTCAGATTTCATTGTCTTTGCTCATTTGATCTTGTTTGTATTTTTGCTTCCATTTGCAAAGCCCCCTTCAACTTCTTTGATCATATCAGGGACTTTGACTTTAGAAACAACTGACGCTGTACAGGTGTATGAATATCAGGGTTTTAACCCTTTATAATATTTATTACATACAACTTACAGCTGTAAATGATATGTCATATGAAAAAGCAACTCAAACAGTTTTACAAAGAACCTTATACGAGAGCTGTTCATTTAAGAATGATCACAACTTTTTTTGACAACGTACCTTTACTCATCCTCAAAATTTTGATGGTCCTTCTCAAAATAGTCTCTACTGAATGCGATGCACTTGTCTCAGCGTTTCTGCCAGTCTTCAAAGATATGCTGGAAACCACTTTTGAGAGAACCTTCAAAATAGCCTCCGCAGCCTTCACCACTGCGTCTGATGATGGATAATGCATCCCAAGAAGGCGTTTCTTCAAGTTAGGGAATAGAAAATGTCACTTGGGGCTAAATCCGGACTATATGCAGGGTGAGGGATGCACTTAACGTTGATTTTTGCAAGATATTCAGCAACAATATTGGCAATATGCAGACGCGCATTATCGTGGTACAGCATCCAGCTTGCTTCATGGAAATGTGGTGTTTTACCTCAGATATGAACTTGCAATGTTTTCAGGACATCCCTGTAGTATTGTCCAGTTACTGATGTGTGTGCAGGTGAAACATGCTGATAAACCATTCTATGAATATAAAAGAATGAGATGACCATAACTTTCCCAGCAGAAGCAACCACTTCTGTTTTTGGGGGTTGGTGATGAAGGAGATTTCGAAACTGGGCTTTGCTGCTTGCTCTCAGGATCAAAATGATGTAGCCAAGTTTCATCAGCAGTGATTACGTTTGAAAGAAACTCCGGATATTTCTGTAACATCAACTTTAATTGCACGTTACCTCCATTTTAGGGGTAGGCGAAACTGAACATATCTGAACTTGCCTGTTTCTCACAGGTGGGAACCAGGAGTACCAACAATGAAACTAGTACGACGTTTTTGTTTCACATTAAGCTAACAGAATATAATCAGATTGAATTTTAGTGCGAAAAATTATGACCGTACAAAAATTATGATTATTCTTTATAGAACAGCCCTCGTAAATGTTCAATGTGACTATCCTTTGCCACACGGCACACAACAAGTCTATAGCCGAGTTCTTCCCAAACGTTGATAAGTGCGTATTCAGTAATTGTAGCAACAGCTGCTTCAATCCATTTTCTTAATTCAGGGAGGTCAGCTGGTAGCGGAGGTACGTACACACGATCCTTGATGAAGCCCCAAAGGTAAAAATCGCATGGCTTTAGGCCAGGAGAACGTGGAGGCCATGCATAGCAAGCCCTTTCATTGGAGCCCCTGCGGCCTATCCAGCGCTCGGGTACAGTGACGTTCAACCAATCGCGTACTTCGTTATGCCAGTGAGGTGGCGCACCATCTTGCTGGAAAATGAAGTTCTCTGGCTACTTTCCTTCCAACTGAGGGAAGAGTCATTTCTTTGATGTATCAAGGTAAGAAGTGCCGTTCACAGTAGGTTCACCAAAAAGGAAAGGCCCATTAACTTTTCGCCGGGATACGGCACGAGAAATATTTACTTTAGGGGAATCTCGTTGCATTTTTATACCATCTCTTGAGGATTTTCCTAGCCCCAGATGCACACATTATGAGAGTTAATATGTCCACTAAGGTAAAAAGACGATTCATTACTGAAGACAACACGACCCATAAAATCGTCATCGTCATGAAGCAAGATGTCGTTTGCGAATTTGGCACGTAATCCGTGGTCTGTGGGCTTAAGAACCTGTAATAACTGTAAACGGTAAGGACGTAGGCGTAAGCGTTTTCTTACAATTTTTGCAAACAGTCGACACAGGAACTTGTAATTCACGACTAGCCTTCCGAACTGATTTCTTTGGGCTACGAGTGACGACTCTCTCACTCGCTCAACAGTCTCTTCACTTACTCTTGGTCGTTCCGTGCTCTTCCCTTCACAGAGGCATTCGATATCTTCAAACTGATGATACCATCTACGAATTTTATCACTAGGAGGATCACAACCGCACTTAATGTGGAACGCATGTTGTAGAGTAATTACAGATTCGGTCTTTGCAAACTGCAAAACACAAAACGCTTTTTGTTTACTAGTCGCCATCTTTGCTACTACCACTGTCTAGCGGACTGCGGCAGAAACGTTGCACGCACATGTGCACTGGTGCCAACAAACAAAACTGTTTGAGTTGCTTTTGTATGTTTAATGTAATAAATATTATAAGGAGTTAAAACCCCGATATTATTTACAGGCAGCCTGTATTTGCTCGCTCAACTGTAGGATGTGTTTCCTTTCTACGCAAACTCATGAGCATTTCAAATCCCTGTGGAGAGTAGGAAGTAAGAAGCCAGAACGCTAGCCACTTGACTGTAGAAATAAATCCACCCTTACTTCTGGTCCTCAGAAACAAAATTTGATTACAACTTTAGGCATTCATTGTGGCTATGGGATGACCAAAGTAGCTAAAGGTGATCGTCAGATTTTCAAAACAACGTCTTGACGTTTGATGGCTTTGTATGAGTGTAAGGAGGAAATAAATAGTGTTTTTTTTTTCACTTGAAATAAGGTAAACTATTTAAAATTGAAGCCAATAACAAAATATATATCTAAAACATTAAATTCCAATGGATATTGTGCTGAGTGCACGTTCTTGCGAGGCTCATGTTTCATTTGTTTCGCGTTTCCCGTTTTTTCCGCAATGGCGCGTGGTTGTTCCCTTGGCTTTCCTCCCGGAATACCTGCGGGCGGGCGAGACAATGAGAGTCGTGGATCAACTTTGGTGGCACGTGCATGGTGAGTAATTCTGTGTTTGATCTTAAACATTGAGATGTAGTACTTCCGAGTATGGCTTTTCTGATCGGCCACCTGCCTGGGTTGTGCTTCTGTTAAATTTCTGGGGAGTAATTCTCGGAGGGACTACCTTATTTTCGGAATAATTTGAGTTTTCAAATAGACTGGGACTCCGTCCAATTCTCGGTCTGACTGAAGTCGAGTGGGTTTTGTCATGTTAACCAAGGAAGTAGAGGCAAACCTTTATCACAATTGGTCCTTATTATTTAAATCCCCATCCCTTTCCTAAATTGTACTTAAGCCCCCACGGTGCAGTTCAGTGGTAGCAGAGCGTGGTTTTCCTAACGTCAAGTGAGGCGGTCAAATCGGGTATTGGGTTACTGTTTTGAATAACCATGTCGAGTGAGCTTCAGCTTTGGCTTACGACCACTGAACCTCACCGTGGGGGCTTATTATGTGTTTCAAATGGAATATTTGTCCTTGAGCGCTGCTAGGTGAGCAACCAATCGGAGACCTGCAGCGAGTCCTGCATCCCCCCTATATGCTGTGTGACGAGCGCCCAACTAATTAATCTCTAATAAATACTATTCGCTCTAAGACAAAAGTACAGAGGATGGAGAGAGCAAAGTATTTAGAATAACCATAAAAACCCACAGTTTTAGCTCAAATAGTTTTACTAATACAAAAAACTAGGTGCCATCACATTATAACAATGCATTGCGACGTAAGCACTGTCATGAATATCATTATTGTTTGGCATGTATACGTGAACGTATATTTGAAATTACTCAGAAGTGCAAAGTAAACATTTGGCACGACGTGACAAAAGAAATACTTTGAATAAGACAAGCAGTTTCTTAAATTCGATGAGAGGAGAGAAACACTTCCTGCTGGTCTAGCAGAACGTGTCTGGTCACATATCTTCGTTTATGAATTGTTCGTAATCTCTATTTACTCTAGAGCAGGGAGTTCAAAGCAGCATTATTCAATTACTCTTCCATGAAAAAGTGTATCAGCTGTATCAATGAGACACGATCCACCTTACCCCTTACTACTGCCAGAACAATCCAATTGAGTTCCTGTGCGCTCAAATTATGTTGCAAACAGAAATAAGATTTTTAACTGACTGACGTTGAACGACTTATTCACGAATAAATTAACAAGGAACACAACAAGACTGGGAAAACTGCGTGAGACATCAGATAAACTAGCACAAGGCGACTTTTAGAAAGAAATAGCACGTAACTAGATTTTCGAACTATTATCATAAATTTGCAGTACTCAGACGTTGAAGATAATGACGAATTATCTCTTAACGTAAGTAACATTCACAGCTATACGGATGCACCGCTGGTATTTTCGTTGGATTGGAAAAATAAATAATTCAGAAACTTTAATTAATTTTAAACTAAAAATTTAAACTATTTGCGTAATATACGAATGTCCATGTTGCAATTATTGTGATTTGAACAACTGCTATGTCATAAAACCTTGGATTATTCAGTTTGCGTTCCCTTACGGAGCACTCGCAACTGTGCGAGAGAGAGGGAAATATAAAGAGTGGGGTTAGCGAGATGGCAACGCTGAATGCACAAACGCATCTGATTCGCTACAGGCGAGAACTCTTCCCATTTGAAACACATAATAGGTACAATTTTGCAATCAGCAACCACACAAGCTATTCGTATAAAATTCACGAAATCTATATTATGTCATACAATGTTTTAAGGTAGCCTACCATAATCAAAAGTGTTATACCAGTTTTGGGGAAGGTTTATGGACAATGCCCATGGGATGAATAGTTTGTTAGAGGAAAGTGGAAGGCACCGTAACGTATCTTTTATGGATGATAAGCACGTTGTGATAGCTTTTCCTTTAGTGACCCTAACAAGGTCCAGACCTAACAATAGCTAGTATGCCTATAGGACCTAAATCCTACACAAAAAATTACATTGTACTTACTTTAGTGATACAATTAGAATGATATTTTGTGCGGAAGCTTTAGCTGGGAGAAAGGACTGACTTAACGATTTTTAAATCACTTTTGGTGCTTTTAAATAACTCTCCAGAACTTTACACCTAACATTTTAACCTCTTCCGGTGCAATTTCCGATATTTTTAAACTTTAAAACTTTGGTTTAATATAACTGTAACGATCTTTTTACAATTATTACATTTTTACGATTTTCGACTGTTACTGGATTGGATGACGCTTAAAAGAATTCTTTTAGAAGGACGGATACCAAAATATATAATATCATTCTGTTTGGTCAATGAGTTGATGTAGAACTACGCATGGTACTTAGAGACGTGTCTTAACTCTTCCATGAATCAATTCTTTGGCTGAGGGCTTTCTCTCGTCTCTCCGCGTTGTTCGGTTTATTCCAGCGGTCACCAACTGGATCGATTTTGTGCTAGAGCAAACGATGTAACACTCTGCACTGCCACGAGTGCCGTGCGACTTGAGTTCGCGACAAGACGCGGAATTGGACAGCAGTGTTGTCTCGTCTCTTGCAGTTTGTTTTCGTAAACATAATGTTGGTTGGAGAATGTAATATGACACGTAGGACATCTACTCCTACATTTATGCCTTCATGGGAAGAACGTTTATTTCTTAAAGTGATAATATCAGAGCATTCAAGATGAAACTATCCTTATGGGAAAGGCAGTTAACCTCAAAGAACTTGGTACATTTCCCAAAGCTCTCAACAGTTCAGCAATTTGTTCAGGTCATGGACTTGCAAGAATATGTTCAAATAATAAGAGATTTGAACCTAGAATTTCAGAAAAGGTTTCAAGTCGTGGTGTATTAGAGCCAATTTTCCAAATATATTTTGACCCTTACTCTACAGATGTTGATAATGTTCCATCTGAATTGAAATTTGAACTTATCGATATGCAATGCAATCGTCAAATGAAAAATAAATTCCAAAATAGAATTAGTTTGGGTGATTTCTATTCACATTTATGTATTTATATATGCGAACAATTTGTTTCGCTAATGCAACTAAACAAAAACCGCTGCAGAATTCAATTGTTGGATCAGAACTTAAAATGTCAACTTAGACTAGCTGCTGCACAAACATTGATACCTAATTTTGAAAAACTAATGTGTCAAAAGAGACAACAAAGATCTAGAAAACTAGGTTCTGCTCCTAAGTTATGTTGTGCTTATTGCTTTTCTTCGAGCTGTTATTTAATATTGCTGGATTGTAAGTAGATTTTAGATTATTTTCATTTTGTTTAAACTATCAATTTATTGTTCATTTGATTCTTAATAAAATAAAGGTACATAGTTGTATGATAATGAAAGAAACAATTAAAACAATTTATATAACAATTATGTACTTCATATTACAATTCGATTAGTATTGTTGCACAGTCAATTGTGCATTTAAATTGCAAGATCGGCATTCCGTCACTGCTCTGAAGGCTACGGAGTGCACGGTAGACTATTCCGGCATGCAACGGGTAAACTTGCACGACCTAGTGTGAACACTGTGCATTGAGATGGTGGCCACTGGTTTATCCTCTTGGTCAACTTGCCACTTATACACCTTCGTTCTAAGGACGCCCCTGTCTAAGATACCGTCTTGATGGATTTCTGTAAATTTTAAATCATTTTGTACCTCACCAATCCATTTCATAGTGTCTACTTGTACTTCTATTCCCGTAAAATTCCACAATTTGTTTTGTGAGCCTATTTGAAGTTAATTGTTTAATATGTCCAAAAAGTTTTAACCTTTGTTTACTAATCTCCCTATAAATGTCTGTATATTTTTTATTTCCTTTTTACTTGTAAGCCTGTATTCTTCACATACGAACTTATGGACCTACAATTTTTCTAATAATTTTAGTTTCTTCTTTTTCTTCTATATTTTTGATATCACCTTTACTGATTAATATTAATTTTTCTGCTCCATATAGCCACTCTGGTTTAATTACAGCGTTATAGTGCCCTATTTTTGTATACATGCATTATTGTTATCATCATCTTTATTAATACATTCAACGCATATACGCTTTAAATCTGAAGATTTTCCAAGTAGTTCCAAAACGGTGATAGTTTATTGTTTAATTATTAGCTTGCAGTACTTAATTATAGAAGATAATGTAAACCTAACAATTAAATCTTCACAATGTGCAATACCAAGAATGAAATAACGGCAACTTGCTTTCCAATAACAGTCAAGTAAATCAGAGACAATTTCCCAAACTCAGAGCTCTGATACCTATGCTCCTACAGTCGGGTGTTTCTAGACCTGCCCAGCATTGAGAAAAACTGCCTGTCTATGCACGGTTGACCCGCGGGCTGGCAGGTGAGTGTAGCAAACATCTGATGTGCTGTACTCTCACTTGACTTTCTCTGATTTTATAGAAAAGCTTCTTAAAACATTTATTCTTTTATTCATTTCATGTTACTGGAGGCAATATTTGTAAAATTTTAGGTATTAATACATACTTCCTTATAAGTCGAGGAGTATGGGATGCTCAAATGTTTTAACTGTTGGTTCCTACGAAATTTCGTTCTCTTTTCATAGTCAAGAAACACACAATCGAATAATTATTTAATATTTGAGTGAAAATAAGCTTTGTAAATTCAAGCTGGTACATAAGATTATTTTCTGTGCTTTGCTCCAAATATATTTGAGGCTAATTGTCCGTTTTAACATAAACTATATATTCTCTGCACTAATATTCTCATAAAATTCAAGATATACCAAGGCTTGACAAAAAGCCTTACATGTAGTCTAATTTGATCAAAATTGTTACGCATTTCTGTTTTGTTGTGTGGAAATCCTAGATAAGTCCTGACAGTCGACTTTTAGCTTACCTTGGTTATGTATATGGTAGCGTTTTCGCCTTAGGTTAAATAAGTCCCTAGTTGCAATCCCGATCACAGTGATAACTGTTAAGGTTTTCCCTTATCCCGAAAGATGAATGTCTGCTAACTCTAAGCTCTATGTACCCTGGACTCATTTCAACATTTCATTCATCGTCCGATATGACTTAACGCTGGAGAACATTGCCCGTCTCTATAGCGTGGTGGTAGTGTTACGTTCAAGAGGCCCCTAGTTCTAATCTCAGTCAGGTCAATAAAATTTTCCCTTATTCTGAAAAATGAATATCTGGTAACTTTGAGCTCTGTGTATCCTGAAATCATTTGAACATCTCATTCATCGTCTGATGTGACTTAACACTGGAGGACATTGGCTCGTCTCTGTAGCGCGGTGGTAGTGTCATTTTCTAGGGGTCCCTAGTTCTAATCTCGGTCAGGGTGATAAGATTTTCCCTTATCCTAAAAGATGAATGTCTGATAACTCATCTCTGTGTAGCTTGGACTCATTTGAACATCATTTCATTGAAGGTCTGATATGACTTAAACTTGGAGGACATTGGCCCGTGTTTGTAACTTGGTGGTAGTGTCACGTTCAAGGGGTCCCTAGTTCTAATATCAGTCAGGGTGATAAGTCTTTTCCTTATCCTGAAAGATGAATGTCTGGTAACTTTTCTCTATGTGCTCTGGACTCATTTGAACATAATTTCATTGAAAGTCTGGTATGACTTAACGTTGGAGGACAATGGCCCGCTTCTGCAACTTGGTGGTAGTGTCACATTCAAGAGGTCCCTAGTTCTAATATCAGTCAGGGTGATAAGGCTTTTCCTTATCCTGAAAGATGAATGTCTGGTAACTCTTCTCTATGTGCCCTGGACTCACTTGAACATCATTTCATTGAAGGTGTGGTATGCCTTAACGTTGGAGGACAATGGCCCCTCTCTGTAGCGTGGTGATAGTGACATTTTCAAGAGGTCCCTGATTCTAATCTCGTTCCCGGTGATAAGGTTTCCCCTTATCATGAAAGATGAATATCTCTTAACTCTTCTCTATGTACCCTGGACTCATTTGAACATCATTTCATTTAAGGCCTGGTATGACTTAACCTTGGAGAATATAAATTAAAAAATAAGGGTTTTCGCTTTTGAGTTGGTTTGAATTTTTGTGTGCAATTCAGTAATTCATCAGCCTTATTGTAAGATATTGGCACACCCTATGCCACAATTTGCGGGTCACCCTGTAGACTAGTATTATTGGTGATTGAGGGAGAAGTGTAAGTTAACGTCTGGCACATGTTTGTCTTCTGCTGGATATTGGATTTGTCGGTTTCTCTATTTCCCCGAGGAACGCTCTCATTGGTACTATCACAGCAGGTTTTGAGAACCAGGTGAGAGTCGAATTATATTGTAATTGGACGGCGACTACGGGTAACCTAAGTTGTCAGCGTTCACATCGATTTTCTATAATGAAAAGAATTCCAGTTCCTCTGAGGCAAACTTCAGAAAACTTAGGTTTGCTCTATTCCATACTAGAAAATTTGTGTTACATTCACGAGACTTCCCCCAAACTACTCTTACAAAAGCAGCTTCTTCATCTCTTTTTACTTTACTTTTGAGGTCTTCTCTACCTTTCAGCGCTTACCTTTTATTCCCATTCCTTATCATTCCATTCGCTGGAAGCAATTTTCGTTTATGCATATTGCATAGTTCCTCTCATTTCTTAGATATTGTAGGCCTGCTGAGTTTTCCTCTACCCCATGGATACCAGTAGTAAAACATCTGAGCATCTCATTCCATACATACTTCTTACTTAACAATGTCACAGAGGCCGCCCCGTGGCGAAAGCGGCTCGGATTCAATCCCGGACGACCGCATGTGGCATTTGTAATGGAAAAATTGGTGTAGGGGCGGCTTTCCTCCGGGTGGTCCGATTTCCTCCCACATCTTATTCCACCGGTGGTCCATCTTCATTTCATATATCGGTGTCACCGCCTACGGTGTCGCACGTAGTAAACAGCAACAATGCGACAGGGCGGTCGACTGTCAATCATTGCTTCCTCAATATCATATGGTACCCTATTTTTCATTTAAAACAATTTTATATTATTCACTTTGTTATAAGGGTCATATTCATGACTTTTACTTTTATTTGCTCCTGCAATGTTAAGTCGTGTCCAACGATGAATCAAGTAACGCTCAGAAGAGCTTCGTTACCCAGCATTCGTCTTTGTGGATAAGGGAAAACCCTAACAAAACTTTAAACAGGCAACTCACCCTGACCTATTTTCGAAATCGGGACCTCTTGAACGTGACACTACCACCACGGTATAGAGACGGGCCGATGTCCTCCAACGTTATCATATCGGACGATGAATGAAATGATGTTCAAGTGAGCCCAGGGTACATAGAGTTTAGAGCTACAGTCGTCTTTCAGGATAAGGGAAAACCTACCACACTAACCGAGATTAGAACAACGGAGCACTTGAACGTGAGACTACCACAACGCCACAGAGACGTGCCGATGTCCTCCAACGTTAAGTCATATCGGATGATGAATGAAATTATGTTCAAATGAGTCCAGGGTACATAGAGCTTAATTACCAGACATCCATCTATCAGGATAAGAGAAAGCCTTATCAACCTGACTGAGGTTAGAACTAGGCACCTCTTGAACGAGCACTACCACCATGCCACAGAGACGGGCCGATGTCCTCCAACGTTAAAACATAACAGATGATGAATTAAATTATGTTCAAATGAGTCCAGGGTACGTAGAGATTTGAGTTACAGTGGTCTTTCAGGATAAGGAAAGACCTCATCACCCTGACCGAGATTAGAACTAGGGACCTGTTGAACGAGACACTACCACCACGCTACAGAGACGGGCCAGTATCCTCCAACGTTGTTATAACGGACGATGAATGAAACGATGTTCAAATGAGCCCATGGAACATGTGGCTTACAGTTATAGTCGTCTTTCAGGACAAGGGAAAACCTTAATACCCTAACCGAGATTAGAACCATGAACCTCTTGAACGTGACACTACCATCACGCTACAGAGACGGGCCGATGTCTAACGTTAAGTCATATTGGACGATGAATGAAACGATCTTCAAACCAGGTCAGGGTACATACATATGGCTTAGAGTTACAGTCGTCTTTCAGGATAAGGGAAAACATTATCACCCTAACAGAGATTAGAACCAGGAACCACTTAAACGTGACACTACCACCACGCTGCAGAGACAGGCTAATGTCCTCCAATGTTAAGGATATGTGTGACTAAAACTTCATGAACATTTTCAAAAAATCACATTTTCTCCTTTTAGTCTATAGAATAGTGTAAGCTTCCTGAATCCAGAGAATGCTTAGATAGAATCAACAAGCCATATTTAAATGCTGTAATCTAGTTTGAAAGTTACGGGAATGCTAGTTTTTTGTTAGTAATTTACGTCCTTTTAACTTTTTAAGTCACATCGGACGATTAATGACATGATGGTCATATGGACGTCCATAAAGCTTAGTTACCCAACATTCGTCTTTTAGGTTAAGGGAAAACCCGGAAAAAACCTTATCCTGGTAACTCGCCCTGACCAAGATTCGAACTCAGGAGTGCTAGTGTTAGATATAAATTCTAATTTTTTATACTTGTTTTCTCGCCATTGAAAGTTTCAGCATTTTTCATTGCTCAAGAAGCTCCTTACATCGCAGTTTTTGTGTTATACTAATGAAACCCATAGAGACACAGTGAATAGAAATTTCCCTGGGTTTTATTGTGAGATGCATTTAAATACACTTTCTTTACTTCAAAACACAACAGTTTCAAATTTTGGGCAAAAGTCATTCATGGATTTTAAACTTTTGGAGCCTAACGTTTTTGAGACACAGAGAGGCCTAGGGCAAATTCAAAAAATGGATGTATTTAGAAACTTTTATTTTGTAGCAAGGGACTTTTTAGGTGACGTATCCAAAAATAAATAACTGTTACTATATTTTACAAACTATCAAAGCGAATTTGATAAAATTTGGGTTATGTCATACCTCCACTAAGTTACATCTATGATATAAATCTTAAATAGCTAGCGTTATTATTCCAGGATTTCAAATTTTCAGTCATTGGTATTCTTAAAGGTCATATCGAACGATGGACGTTCTTCCAATAAGTCCAGGGTCAACAGAGCTTAGAGTTACCAGACATTAATCTTTTAGGATAAGAGTAAACTGGTAAGAGTTTTCGTCATTATGACCCTACCTCCTCGACCTGAGAATTCCGCTCCGATAGTTCTCTCCACTGAGGTATAACCAGAGACCTCGACGCTGCGAGTCAGCATGCATGTAGGACCGTCTGCTGTCACAGGCAATCTTAGACGTTCCCCCAACACATTCTAATATCTTAGTGCGATTTTTAAAAGAAGATACGTGAAGGTTATCTATTTCTCCACGTGGGGTGCTGCAATGTTGCCTAGAATTAAGTTACGTATACTCCCCTCCTTACCCTCTCAACACACGAAATATAAAGAAGAGCTCGAGGATATCACATCTTAACAAAAACATGCATATTTAATCTGCATTAGCCTACTTTAAGCACAAAAATAAGTTGTTCACACATTCACTGAGTTGTAGGGTCTTCACATGTGTACGTTCTTTTAAATAATTTTTGCACCATGTAACTAATATTCCATATTTACCGTCATTGTTGCTGTGCATCGTAAGCTCACAATCCCGCATAAGTGCGGTAAGTAATTACTCCATAGAATCACACATAAGCGATGCACGTTCTAAAATCTTACATTTATCATCGATTATATTTATTAATATTATAGTTAATATCTTAACTACTAAAATTCAGATTGATATAAATACACACAGTGCAAAAAATGGACTGCAATACACATGTAAGTACATAACGAATCTCGGAAATTGAAGGGAAAAAAAAGCTGGACGCATGTGCCTCGTATTTTCATACCTTTCCTCATTCCTTATTAAGTGCATACCACATTAGTATCGCAATATACACTTATTAACGAATTTGTCAATCATCATGTTCATATCAACACTGCCGATATGCCGGAATTTTGACCCATAGGAATTCTTTTACATGCAATCTACTGACATGGGGCTATCCCTTTTGGTTGAAAGGTACAGTTTAGCCCAGAGGTTCTACTCCCATTAGTCCTGAACCCGTAGGAACTGGACCCGGGCCTCCTTCGAACAGGGAGTATCCGAGCTGTCCCAAAGGGCGCTCGGCTTCCTCCGTGGGGCTTTCCATGGGACAAGACCTAGAGACTAACAAGCACCCCCATCTGGTCCTATGGACTCAAGACGGGATGGAAGTGGATACGCCACTTACGCGCGTCAACACCAAAGGTGAAGACTACCGAGAACCTCGGTGGGGCCGCCTGGTGATCTAGCACACCTTCTACTAGCTTTGCAGGCTAGTACCCGGGAGAATTAATGGCTTCCCTGAACCCCGTCCGAAGACCTACCCGATTCCCACGGGTTTCGGGGACACGCTGCCCCCTCGAGTCCATCCCAATCCGAACAACTCCCGAAGGAGGGGCTCGGCTGTTCGGCCCGAGGTTCCTCTAGTAACGTAAGAGGTACCACGAGTGCTAAGGGTCCGCAGCGCCCGCACTTTGGCAGCTGAAAGGGACGGATCCCTTCCCCTACGGGAGGTTAAAAGGTACAAGCTGTTCATTGATAAGAAGAAAACTCTCGTCTTCCTGTTCAAAGAATTCCCTAAGAGAACAGACTAATTCTCTAGCATGGCTATGCAATGTAACACAGGGACCGTAGGCTGATCTTTATTTTGGACCATGAATCCTTCGTCTACCTCTAATCCTACCGCCACCACGCCTTGCTTCAAACCAACGTACTTTAATTTTGCTTTCACGAAGTAGGCTAACAATATACAACGCAACTGAACACTAAAGCAAACTCTTGTTTCCCGCACAAAAATAGCGATAACTATCCTGAGGAGTATATAATCTGTTTCATATAACCTTGCCCCGCTGACATGTATAACTCTGCGTGCAACTAGGTTCCCCCTCATACTAATCGGCTAATGCTTTCGCGCTATAGGCCATAGGCGGTGCCTTCCCGTCACATTTAAACCTGCAGTAAACGTCATAATAATTGCCAGGAAGATAGATAAAATAATACAAATAAGAATATGAAGACATGCAAAAATACAAGTTTATAATGAAACTGAGCAACTTGAAACTGAATGAATCTGAACACCGCCCTCATGTACTTAAATCATTTTCTAATGTTTACTTCATGAAACAAAAGAATTAGCTTTTGTAACAAAGTTGAAGAATGCAGAGAGAATCATACAAATGTAAACATCAGTTTTATTTATCAAGTAGTCTCAAGTCAAACATATTTTGTACGCTACTGACTTCAAAGCATTTTTTACAAACGTGCACCACTTCGTTTACTCTGTGTTTATTTTTTTCCCTCCTGTTAACAAAACGATTTACAAACACTTTACAGCATTTTGCGGCAATAAACCAATCGGACATACACGGCAGTGGGTTGTAAACTTGCCGATGACATCCCAGTATTACAGACCAGAGCTGAATACTAATTAGCTGTAATAACAGTGGGGGGAAGAATCATTGAAAACGCTCGATACGCGATGAATTTAAATTACATGGGTGTTGGTACTATTTGCGAGAGTGATGCCATATTTCCTAATTATTACTTCCAATTTTCCTCATCCAGGGAAATACCTGCAAAAATGTATTCCAGACACGGGTACAATTAAAACATATCTAATAGCAAACAAAATTGTAATTTGAGTCACACGCCTGTTGAATATTGAGGATGTTCAGGATTAGAAAAAGACAACAAAGCTGAAAATTCTAACTTCGTTTTGCTTTTTCTAACCTTCACGCATACATGGCTAAGGTAAAAGTATGGAGGCCTTCACAAATAAGTTAAAACGCTATAAACATTAAAATACGGGGTTCGTACAGAAAGTAAGCTCTGTTTCGTTATACATTTAAATTGTGTACAGATACATAAAAATTATTTACTGCACAAAATTCTACAGCTCTTAAACTACTTTTCCACATAACTGCCGAAATTTTGCAGGTATTTGTCATAGCAAGGCACAAGTTTTTGTATACCTTATTCATAGAAGTTTGCCACCTGTGTCTTCAACTAGTTGGAAACAATTTCTTTCAGCTCTTCGTCATTGTTGAAGTGTTGACCGCCAAGGAAAGATTTGAGATGCAAAAACAAATGAAAGTCGCTAGGAGCGAGGTCAGGGCTGTACCGGGGTGGTCAAACACGTCCCAGCAAAATCCCTGTAGGATGTTTTTCGTCGCATTTGCAGTATGTGCTTGTGCGTTGTCATGAAGAAACACAACACCTTTTGACATCGCAAATTTGCCGATAAATTTCAACTGGTTTCACTTTCCTAGCATTCAGAAAACGAATCGCAGATATGATTTCACAAGCGGCGGGATTTTCAATCAACACCGACAGTGTAAACAAGCACAACAAAGCGTACGTGGCTGACAGCGATCGCACAATGGCGCACGTTTCTTCTCCTTCATACAGAGCCTCTACCGCGCATGTGCGGAACTGCGGTCGCAGCGCTGCAGCGGAGATAAATTGAAACAGAACTTACTTTCTGGACGTTCCTTGTATTCCACACAGGAATCAATAAACATCACGCGGTTTACAAAACATTGGGTTGTTGTCTGCGAAACCATGCACGTCGGTTTGCAGATGTCTTGGAAATTTGGCAGCTAACGGGATGGTGTCCTTAATTTGCATTGCATTAAGGTAGCCCAACTACCAGATAACTGAGGTATTAAAATCTGGAGATTACGGAAGCCACTGATGACATTGTCGTTTAACACTAGAAGGACCGCACCCGCCATTGTGACGCATGCGCTGCTTTAGAAGACTTATTTCTTGCTTTTGTTTTTTTCTACACTTCCCATGTTCTACGACTTTTAATAAATACTTATGACAAACACGTCCACAAAGAATTAAGCATTTTGGACCTTTCTAAAAACCGGTACAAACAACTCCTACTAGAAAGACCGTCATCCGCCATTTTGACGGGTACAGAAGTGTGAACAATAGCCTTCCGATCTGTCCACATCTGTTGTTGTTTTCCTGGTTTGTTTATGGCACTTGCAGACCCTTTGTCGATGAGTAAGAAAGCTTTATTGCCCAAGTGGCGCAATTCATGCTGCCAGTTGCGTATTTACGAGGTGTTGGAGCAACAAAAAAAATCACCATTTTCAGGAACACAATGAGCAAAACCAAATTTGCTGAAATTTTATCGTTTTTGCGATTTTGTGTCAAGGACACGTTCTCAAAAACTAAGTACAGATCGCTTTGCAGCTGCTACTCTTGTCTGGAATCCTTTTATTGCACATTCCTTGCGGTGTTACATTCCAAGTGAAAATATCACTGTGGATGAGCAATTGTTTCCTTGCAAGGCTAGATGATCTTTCATTCAATATATGAGCAATAAACCTGACAAATTTAGAATAAAGTTTTGGCTTGCAGTTGATGCAAATTCAAAGTATCTTGGGAATTCATTTCCTCACATGGTCTAAGACGATCAGCGCCCCACAGGTTTTCCTCTTGCAGAGCATGTTGTAATTCTTCTTATACAGCCCTTTGATTTTGCAGGAAGAAATATGGGACATGGAATTCTTTATTCGTTGTTAATTTGTCTCCGTCTTCATTAGCCACACGTTCGGGCGCAATTTGGTACGGGACTTCTATATTTGAGATGGGATGCACGTTGACTTTTCGAAGACCCAAGTCGAGAAGCCAGATATAACAAATTCGTTGTATTTTGATTTGTTTCTTTATGCTTGTGCTTGATTACATAAGAGTCATGAGAATCTTGGTTTCAAGGCGTGGTTCGGATTAAAGTTTCGGAGAAGTCAAATTTTGTAACTATTTAATTGTATTATTTAGATTACATTTTACTTGAACTTCCTTTCCCAGTCACTTCCAACATATCGATAAATTCTTACTTTGTTATAATTAAACAGATCCAAACTATTACTTAAATGTTCTTGGTCTTGTACCGCTATCACACTCCACGATTACAAAACATCTCTCTATCCTAAGATTATTGATTTTTCGTAACTATCGTTACTTCTATCTTAATTTTGTGATCGGCCGATTTAATTCCACGTCACAACATTACGTCATACAATTATTACTACGTAGATTTACATAATAATATTTTTTTATAAATTCATATATTTTAATGACTTTTCTAAATATAACTCGAAACTACTGTTACAAATATTACATGTGACAATTTTTCCACAACCTTGCAGAAAGTTTGAAGCGTAACATTACAAGAATTGTGGACACAGTAAGGAAATGTAGAAGGGAAATCCCTGAATCAGCAAAATCTGCTGCAGCACCTTTGCACATTACTATAACCTTTGCACCTATATAAGCCAAATATTCAGAACGTTAGTAAGCCAGCTGGTATGATCTTGGAGTCACAACATACTCTTCGAGCCAGTTTGGACGACTGTTTAGACCTTCAGTGAATACTGCAATAGCAAGAGATTAGAGAGACCTATGTTCCACTCCCCAGCGAGAGAATAGTCCGGATATGAAAGAAACTGAAATAGACGTTCCCAAATCTTAACAGATGTAATAAATTTAAATGTTCTAGATTCCCATTTATTAATAATTTCACTGTTTGAAATAACTTTTCCTGTAATAGCAATGAGAACTGATAGACTTACTGTTGATTGAGGTCCTCCTAACATCTACAGGGTTCTTGATTTAAAACCTAACCGGCACACGGAATTTATGCTGTGCGCGATTGCGTGTGCCACAACCGGCTTTGCTGCTACAAAAACTCCGCACGTAAATACTATGTGTTTCCCATTTTTAACTTTTACAATGCGTTGCTCTGGAGTCGAGTGCCTGTTCATGTTGGTGCTCGTTAATATACTGCCGAGTGGAGTGCACACCGCTAGCCCTCGTGCACATTGGCAGCCGGTATGTGGGAGAGGTGAAACTTCGTGTGCTCCGTTAGGTTTTAAATGAACAAACCCGTCGTCATCTTGGCTACTCTGACATATGATCTTTTTAATTGTACGCCCTACAACTTTAAATCATTCGGACGGTAAATGAAATGGGGGAAATGATGCTCAAATATTTCCAGGGTCCAAGGAGCCTAGAGCTACCCGACACTTCTCTGTAAGGATAAGGGAAAACCCCGGAAAGTACCTTATCCAGGTAACTCACTCTAACCGATATAATGAATGCTTTTCCTAGGCACATGGCCTTCCTTATTAGTCAAATATCACATGTAGCAAATTGAACATCGCATAAAGCTTGCTTCAAAGCATTGAAATTGTTTTTTCCTTGTGTACAAGGCAGCCTTTTCCTGAAAATTCACAAAAGCATTCACCTTTGCCTCTTTAAATAAAATATTATTCCGAAAGTGAAGTTTTGGAGCATCATGAATGACATTCCATAACCCTAACAGTAATTGAGCTATAAATTTTAATAACAGAGGAAAGCATTTTCAAAGGCTGAAAGCGACAATAAATTTGAAGGGTTGCGTGTGCAGATATAATATTTATAGTTTGCAATGCTTCTACTCTGCGTCAAAAATATGGCACATTACCTGAAACTACTTAATTTTGAAAACAAAATTACTAAAGCTGGTCGACGTAACCTATACAATATGATACAGGTGTTCGAAAAAGTCATACAGGATGTGACAAAAGAGTTATATTTATCCATTTGCTACGTATAATAAGTTGGTACTTGAATCCAATATGGTATCCAGGTTTTATTAAAGTTTTCCACAACTAAAACAGCAAGGTTAAGTCATATCGATGACGAATGAAATGTTGAAATGAGTCCAGTGTACATAGAGCTTTCAGGATAACGGAAAACCTTATCACCCTGACGGATTAGAACTAGGGACCTCTTCAACGTGACACTACCACCATGTTAGAGAGACGGTCCAAATTCCTCCAACATTGTTAACTTTGGACGATGAATAAAATGATGGTCAAATGAGTCCAGGTACATGGAACTTAGAGTTATCATTCATGGAGATTAGAGGAAAGGAATAGAAGAGATGTGGGTAATTCGGTTAAATGCAGAATACAAGATATAGAGAGACAGAAAGTCTAGAAATTATGATATTTTAATTTTATAAACAAATAAAAAGAAACTGGGGACAAGAAACATATGTAGATTACTGAAATAGACAAGAGAGAGAAAGGTTAGCTTGGATGAGAACAGGAACAATATTTCTAAGAGGGATAGGAGGTAAGGAAAAGGAAATTTGTGAATTGTGTGGGGGGAAAAGAAAGTATAGAACACTGTGTAACAGATTGCGAGGAGGTCGCAATGTGGAGAAAAAATGTTTTGGAGGAAAATGGGAGAAAGTAAAGAAGAAGATAGTAGCTAAAAAATGTTAACGGGAAGTGAGGAAAAGAAGATAAGAAATATTGGTGAATTCTTCCAGAAAGTAAAACAAAAATGGTTCAGAAATGTAAATAATATAAGAAAGGAAGACGAGGGGTAAGAATGGGACTAATTAAGTAACAAGGAGGCATGGAGGTTAAGAGCTACCTGGCAGAGCAGAAGACCACGTTGTCATGTAAGCCAAGGTAACAACAAGGTAAAGGCAAATAAATGTAGCCAAAAGTTGTAAGTTGTAAAATTTTGGAATATGCACAGTAAATAGTCCAACCTAAAATATAAAAATATAAATTTTTCAGGATAAGGGAAGACCTTATCACCCTGACCGAGATTAGAACTAGAGACCCCTTGAATGTGACACTACTACCACGATACAGAGACGGGTCAATGTCCTCCAACGCTTATCGGACAATGAATGAAATGATGTTCAAATGAGTCCAGTTTGCATAGAGTTTAGAATTACCAGACAGTCATCTTTCAGAATAAGGGAAACCTTATCACCCTGACTGAGATTAGAACTAGGGATTTCTTTAATGTGAAACCACCACCACGTTACTGAGACGGCTAATGTCCACCAACGTTAAGTCATATCAGACAATGAATGAAATGTTCAAATGAATCCTGGGTAATAGAACTTAGACTTACCAGATACTCATCTTTCAGGATAAGGGAAAATCTTATCACTCTGAGATTAGAACTAGGAACCTCCTGAACTGAACGTGATACTACCAGCACGCTACAGACACGGGCCAATGTAATCCAACATTAAGTCATATCGACGATAAATTAAATGATGTTTATACAGCTTAGACTTACCGGAGATTGATCTTTCAGAGTAAGGGAAAACCTTATTACTCTTATCGAAATTATAACTACGACCTGTTGAAAGTGAGGCAGATACGCTACAGGGGTGGGCAATGGTATTTATTACAATAAAATATGTTTTTAATATTTGCCTATTATAATTCTGCCCACCAGAAAATAATCAGTAACGTAAATTCTACAAAGGCTTATCTGGATTAACATTAAGAAAAGTAGAAGTAAACTTTTGTAAGAAATATATTGAAGAGTTGGGAGAAAGTTATGTGAATATACCAAAGCTTTTTAATATTTACTTAATCGTCATTTCCATAATATTTTACGAGGGCTGTTCAATAAAGAATGATCATAATTTTTACGGTAATACTTTTTTGCAATAAACTTCAACCTTATTATATTCTGTTAGCTTAATGTGAAACAAACACGGGTAGTAGTTTCATTGTTGGTACTCCTGGTTCCCGCCTGTGAGAACCAGGCAAGTTCAGACATGTACAGTATCGCCTACCGCTGCAGTGCAGGTAACATGCAGTTAAAGTTGATGTTAGAGAAAGATCCGGAGTTTCTTTCAAACGTAATCACTGCTGATGAAACTTGGCTACATCATTTTGATCCTGAGAGCAAACATCAAAGCTCAGTTTGGAAATCCCCTTCATCACCAACCCCCCCAAAAAAGTAAAAGTGGTTGCTTCTGCTGGGAAAGTTATGGCAATCTTATTCTTTGATATTTATGGAATGGTTTATCAGCATGTTGTAAATGCACACACATCAGTAACTGGACAATACTACAGGGATGTTCTGAAAACATTGCAAGTCCATATCAGGTGCAAAAGACCACATTTCCGTAAAGCAGGCGGGATGCTGCACCACGATAATGCGCGACCGCATATTGCCAATGTTGTTGCTGAATATCTTGCAAACATCAACGTGAAGTGCATCCCTCACCCACCCTGTAGTCCGGATTTAGCTCCATGTGACGTTTTTTATTCTCTAACATGAAGAAACGCCTCTGTGGGAGGCATTATCCATCATCAGAAGCAGTGGTGAAGGCTGCGGAGGCGTTTTTGAAGGATCTCTCAAAATATGGATTCCAGCATGTTTTTGAAGACCAGCAGAAATTCTGGTGCGAGTGCATCTCATTCAGGGGAGACTATCTTGACAAGGTCCTTCAGAATTGAGGATGAGTAAAGGTACGTTTTAAAAACAAAAAGTTTTGATCTTTCTTTATTCAACAGTCCTCGTACATTTACTCTTTCAGATGTTTCTTTCATAGACTACTAAAGTTCAGGCGTAGAATTATATAAAAATTATCTGCAGTAGGCAATGATATTGAACAAAAGACTAACTTATTGAATAGAGAAAAGATACACTGTTCTTCATTTCAAAACTTATTTTCTGCTTTTTAATCTCAAAGCAGATCCTAAATAGACTTTTTCGCTGTTTTCGAAACTGATTTCCATTTTCTCCCCTCACGTCAGGTTTTCAAACTAATTACAAAAAAGAGATGATGTTAAAGATTTGTGAAAAGTAATGAACATTTTATCAAGAAGAATGTTCTATAAAAAGGTATGCCATAGTTATGTGTCATTTGCTACTAATTAATTACTAATTAATAATAATTATAAGCACATTCATAACCTTATTTAAACATTATCCAATCATGACGTTTTGAATAGCAAAAAAATTCTGGCGTGGTAGGCGAAAACGGATTTCAGATTAGCAATCAGAGTGATAATGTGATTCATAAACTCTCATTCATTTAAAAATAAAATCCATGAAGGACTGTTATATTTCTTAAGATGAAAATTTTCAAACATGTCTTTTCTTAGTGAACGTGAAAGACCAAAACCCTGGGAGTGGTTGCTTGTGCGCAGAGGAGTAGAAAAGAAACAAGTGATTTGCTTAAGCAATAGATAGGTAGCGTGCTTAAGGTTTCAAAAATGGTGAGAAGGTTAAAAGACAAATAATGTTACGGTGGAAAGAATGATAACTTTTTTTCTTCATTTTTTTTTACAACGTGCCTTTAGTCATCCTCTTAATTTTGATGGTCCTTCTCAAAATGGGCTCCCCTGAATGAGATTCACTTATCCCAGACTTTCTGCTAGACTTCAAAGACATTCTGCAAAACCATTTTTGAGAGATCCTTCAAAATCGCCTCCGCAGCCTTCACCACTGCTTCTGATAAGTGATGGATAATGCCTCCCACGAAGGCAAGTTAGGGAATAGAAAAAATTCACATGGGGCTAAATCCGGGAGGGTGAGGAATGCACTTCACATAGATGATTGCAGGATATTCAGCAACAACATTGGTAATATGTGGCCGCGCATTATCGTGGTGCAGCATCCAGCCTACTTCACGGAAGCGTGGGCTTTTTGCCTGATATGGACTTGCAATGTTTCCAGGACATCCCTGTAGTATTGTCCAGTTACTGATGTGTGTGCAGGTACAACATGCTGATAAAGCATTCCATGAATATCAAAGAATGAGATGACCATAACTTTCCCAGCAGAAGCAACCAATTTTGCTTTTTCGGGGGTTGATGTTGGAGATTTCCACGCTGAGCTTTGCTGCTTGCTCTCAGGATCAAAATGATGTAGCCAAGTTTCATCAGCAGTGATTACGTTTTAAAGAGACTCCGGATCTTCCTCTAACATCAACTTTAACTGCATGTTACCTCCTTTGCAGCGATAGGTGATACTGAACATATCTGAACTTGCCTGGTTCTCACAGGCGGCGACCAGGAGTACCAACAATGAAACTACTACGGCGTGTTTGTTTGACATTAAGCTAACAGAATATAATAAGTTTGAATTTTAGTGCGAAAAGTTATGACCGTAAAAATTATGGTCTTTCTTTATTGAGCAGCGCTCATAGTTATCGGTTGATGGGTAAGGCAAGAAAAGTAAAAATTAACTTATACAGAAACTATATATCTGAATAGTAACATTTTAACACTCTTATAATATCGTATAATTTATCTCTAACTCCTTTGTTCTCAAAATCAAAAAGTAAGAGGATAATGCGCTAGACTTTTGACACACATTGTAGTGGCACTGCAAGGTGGATACCGTGCACTGGGAAGCTTGTCAGTGCAGTGGACAAGGAACCCCGGTTTTTCCTTGTTCTGCGCTGACATAAATCAGCACCAAGTGGACAGCGCTACGTCACAACCGCTTACTCTCGCTCTGACTCATAATTAGCTATGTGACGTAAACGGATAGGTAAACACTGGCAATGCAATTTATGGACACTAAAAATGTACACACGCGACCATTAAACCACACATTTAAAGATGAATATGGCATGGCGACGGCAATAAAACGTCAAATTTCTGTTGCCCCGTGGCTTTAACGAGCTAATGTGTTATTTTAATAAATGTCTCGCGAAACACGAGAACGTACACCTTAATTAAATAATCTGACCTCAACAATAAACCTGCGCCGAAGTACAATTGACTGAAAAAAGAGCAAAAAGCAACCACGTCAAATAGTGTACAAAGCTGTGTTTTAAATGCATTCAGAAAGCTGTAGGTTTCTATAGACCATTATACAGTCACAAAATTAAATACTGTCATTAGTTACTCTATGCAAAAATAACCTAAACACATTGCTATTCTACACAAAATGCTACATGATTGCGCCTTTCTATCACGGAAAACAATGGTTTATTATTCACAGAAGTTTTAATGCCTTCTGTATTCCATACACATTATATTTTGTTATTTAAATTGGCACTATAAGCAACTGGCTTTGTCTCAAATAACAAACATGTGCTTTATATTGTGTAGGCAATAGATACGACAATTTTTATTTAGTGAAATGTAATGAGTGCATATAAATTTTATTCCAACATTAATTCCAAAGCCCTCTGTACTATTGAATTTGCTTGAACTGGTAAAGGAAGCGATTGTATTTTGACCCAATGTCCAAACATTTGGTTTTTATTATATTTTCCAAGGAAAAATATTCTATTCTACCAAACAAATTTGGTATGAGCATTTCATAGGAAATTCCTTTGCGAACCCCATAAAAATATTTTTTTTCAAAATACGAAGGCTGTTCAATAAGGGATCACCTTTTTTGACAACGTATCTTTATTATTTCTCATAATTTTGATGGTCCTTCTCAAAATAAATCTCCCCTGAATGCGATGCACTTTTCCCAGCTTTTCCTCCAGTCCTCAAACACATGCTGGAAACCATTTTTGAGAGATCCTTCAAAATCGCCTCCGCAGCCTTCACCACTGCTTCTGATGATGAATTAATGCCTTCCACGAAGGCGTTTCTTCAAGTTAGGGAATAGAAAAGAGTCACATGGGACCCAATCCGGACTATAGGGACGGTGAGGGATGTACATCACGTTGAGTTTTGCAAAATATTCAGCAACAACATTGGCAATATGCAGCCGCGCATTATCGTGGTGCAGCAACCAGCCTACTTCATGTAAATGTGGTCTTTTGCACCTGATATGGACTTGCAATGTTTTCAGGACATCCCTGTAGTATTGTCCAGTTACTGATGTGTGTGCAGATACAACATGCTGATAAACCATTCCATGAATATCAAAGAATAAGATAACCATAACTTTCCCAGAAGAAGCAATCACGTTTACTTTTTGGGGGGTTGGTGATAAAGGAGATTTCCACACTGAGCTTTGCTGTTAGCTCTTAGGATCAAAATGTTGTAGCCAAGTTTCATCAGCAGTGATTACGTTTGAAAGAAACTCCGGATCTTTCTCTAACATCAACTTTAACCGCATGTTACCTCCAATGCAGCGGTAGGCCTTACTGAACATGTCTGAACTTACCTGGTTCTCACAGGAGGGAACCAGAGGAGTACCGAAAATGAAACTATTTCGGCGTGTTTGTTTCACATTAAGCTAACAGAATATAATAGAATTGAATTATAGTGCAACAAATTATGACTGTAAAAAGTTATGCTCATCCTTTATTGAACAGCCCTCGTAGCACGTGTAGGTATTTTTCAAGCGGGAAACTTAAGTCTTTTGCTGCGTTATTACATAGGTGGTCTGAAAAATTTCCGACCTAACACAGATATGTACAAGGAATTTTTTCAGATTTGTTATGTTCTTATTTTTGAACATGGTCTCCTTGTAACCCTACACACTTCTCCCAGCGATGCCCCCAATACTGTAACCCGTCCAAATAGTACTCGGCGTTTTTCTCTGCAAAATAATTGTTCACGAAGGTCATTGCCTCTTCATTTGACGAAAATCTGTCCTCCGAGCGCAATTTTCAGATAAGGGAACAAAAAGAAGTCGCTTGGGGCTAGATCTGTTGAGCAAGTTGATGGTCAGGCAGTTCAAACCGTAATTCGTGGATTTTCCCCATTGAAACCGCTGAGGTGTACGACTACCTACAAACAGGTGCGTTGACTTGGTGAAACAAGATTTTCCTTTTCTGCAAGTTCTGCCTTCAGCTGTTCAGGTAATGATGCGTTGTATGCTCCTGTAATGGTTCTTCTTTTTGAAGATAATCGATTAAAATCACTTCATGACTATTCCAAAAAAACTGTCACCGTAACTTTCCCAGCCGAAAAAAAGTTAGTTTTTTGCTTTTCGTGTAGCCGGTTCATACTTTGCATGCCATTGTTTGGACTGTATTTTTTCGGTTGTACAATGGTGTGTCCAGGTTTTATCTACAATAAGTAATCGGCGTCAAAACTTGGATTCATTTCGCCTAAACTGCGCCAACAGAGCGTAGGAAATGTTCATTCCAACACGTTTTTGGTCTAACGTGAGCAAACGCGGTACCCAACACAGACAGCTCTCTGATGTCTAAATGTTGATTTAATATGACAAACACGTTCTTTTGACATGTTCATAGCCTCTGCTATCTCTCACTTTAACTCGGCAGTCGTCTAGCACAATTTGGTGACTTTTAGTGATGTTTTCGTCCATATTTACAGTTTTTGGACGTCCCGAACGTTCATCGCCTCCCAAGCTCTTACGGCTACGTTTAAATTTAGCCTCCCAAAATTTTATTGCGGTAAATGATGGTGCAGGGTCCGCATACACAGAGTCCAACTCATCTTTTATTTGCGTAGGCGTATTGCCCTTCAGAATCAAATATTTGATGACAGCTCGATACTCGATTTTGTCCATTTTCATAAAAACACCCACGTCAGCTCACTCAAACGATTGGTACATAACAACTTAAGAGTCAAAAATGGCTGAAACATCGGTCAGTAACTGTCAACAGATGAACAACGAAATTCACTAGCTGCTGTCTTCATGTTAAGGTTGGAAAGTTTTCAGACCAACCTCGTACTTTCTGTTTACGTCTCACGTAAATTGTAGCTATATCGAACATAAACTGTTGTTTTAAAATATAATTTGTGACACGATTTCTGTTGTGAGAGGTACAAGAAGAAGGTGTTGCTGTAGGGAATGTTACTGTTCGTGAACATACTACATAACCTAAACACTACAACGCTGCATGACTGTTTTATTTCTGTACCTAAATGTAATTAGAGTAAAGAAAACAAAAGGAAAAGTGTAGCGTAAATCTTCAAACCTCAGCAACTAATTACTGTAAATTGCAGCATTTCGTGTGTATGTGTAACCTTGTGAACAGTGTAAATAGTGAGATAAATTTGAGTGAAATAAATTAGTGAATACTGTAATACAAATAGTTTTGTTTCATGAAAGTAATATGCTGCTTGTATTCTGTAAATTGTTATTTTTAAATTAAATACGTAGCCAGTTTGTAAATAATACTGTTGAGTGTTGGATGCTTAACAGTGGACTGTACAGAATTGATTTTTCAGTACTGATTTAAGCTTATGTACTTCGCTTGGACTGCTGTTTAGAGTTAGGGAAGATGCGCCCAGTACCGCACTCCTAAGGTTCTTTCAAAATTCAAAGAAAATGCAATGGAATACAAGTAGCGTGTTACTATTAATATGAAGCTAATAGCATACAGAAACAACATTAGTAATGAGCATTCATGAACGCGAGTCATGTTTACTGTTATAAAGTAAAGTAAATATTAGTGATACCTGCGCATCTCAAAAAGTGTATCCCAGTACCGGACAGACGTAAGTAAATACATATTTGTAAATAAAGGAAAAGGAACTGCATAATAAATCACAAGATAACTATTCTTATCATATTTGTTGTACTTTTGAAATAAAAACAGAACACGGTAACATAATATACTTTTCAAAACGTTCTGTATAGATTATCACAACAAAATAAAAATGTCTTAGAATTAATGAAACATTTTTTTAAACACAGTGATCAGATTTATAAAAAATAAATGTTCTCTTGCCCTGTACATTCAATATGTGCCCAACCCTTACACGATACACACTGAACCCAAGTCTCGTTTGTGATTTCTAAGCAAATGATACACTCTGTTAGAACACTTCAATCAACACTGGTTTTGGTTCCAAAATTTAATTTTCTTTTAGTCTTTTAAGGCTCTTCACTATTTCCAGTTTCTGTTGGCACAGAGTTAGAGCTGGGTTCTCTATTTATAGTTTTATTAATGTTAGTCTTGCGTCCCTTTGCTATTGATTTGTTCTTCTGTTTTTGTGCATTTTCCTGAAACATCAACTTATACAGAGTCGATGTTAATGTTTCAGCAATATATATTGCTACTCCCAAGCTCACTGATACTTCTATCACATTCTTTATTGCCTGTTTCATATTTTCTTCTAACCATTTTACTTTCTTTTTGGCCTCCATGTTGACAGGAATGAATATAAACAAAAATTAATCTAATATCAGTGCACGTTCACGGGACAAAAATATGCCTTCGCGTACGGTACTGAGCGACTCACACGTACGTATATATAACGTCATAGCACGGCCCGATTCTTTTAAACCGACACTGTAATTTGTGTTTGTGTAGTCTACTTAATACCAAATAATATGAGTACAAATACTTAGTTCTTCACCGAACAAGGCAGCAGCAATGTCAGAAAGTTGTTAACAGCACATCTCCAGTTCACTACACGACTTCTCTGAACAATAACTTCTGATTCAACGGTCAAAGAGGAGGGAAAACTTTTTGTCGGTAACAAAGGTAGTTGTTTGTCTAAATACACACCATGAGCTTCTACTATCTATCGGCAACTGCGAGATACTGACACCGTGCGCTACTGAGCGCATCTCCCCTACTTATTTATCATATTTCACCTGTCAGTATTTACTCCCTTTGTAAAAACTATGAAGAATTTTTATAAGGTTTTAAGTAATATATTACTGTTGAGAAAGTTTTCAGTAAGAGCAAAGCTAAATTCCACCCCAAATCTTCTGAATTCAAAGCCAATAACTCTAAATAATAGAATTTGTGTCTTAAGTATTTATTCTATTTTATGTAGATGTATAATATTGTGTGCAGTGCAAACAGTGGTTAATGGCGTAGAATGAACCCAATGCCAGCAGTTCTGTATTATATGTATGGTTTGCTGTTTCCAGTTTTTCTGTTATCTTTGTAATTTAACTGTGTAGCTTGAAGCAGTCTCTGTCAGATAGACACTGACATGACATATAAATTAATATCATAAGAACATAACTGTAAATATAGGAATAAACATAAGTAAATGACATAAGTAGAGAATAGTCGAATATATTGAAAATATGTTATACATAAACCGACTAGTCGAGAAACAGAATCGTTCATACAAACCCAGACGTGCCCAACACAACAGACTAGGAGATTTTAGGAGACACTTATTCTTAATTTCTACGAATCCACAGTCACGAAACTATTGTTGCGACTGACGTGGCTGGCGTACACAAAGTGCAACGCAGAGATAAAAAGCTTGCCGAAACAGATAATGATGGATAACTGGAAGGTTCGTCCTTCTAGTGTCGTCTTGATTGTTAGAGAACATTCTACGATGTGAAGCAAATATATTGGCGAGCAAAGAGTTACAGACAGAAGAAGTTGATTGCCCTAATCGGCCTCACGCCTTGGACTGAATGTCCTCACAGCTCGCGTGAGTGTATAGCTTTCACTTTCTCGAAGCCCTTTATACACACAAATATTCCCTTTGTAACTATTCTGTCATGCCATTATGAAGGGTCCGAAGAATGCCCTATTCACAAAGTCAAGTGCTATCCCTTAGAATTCTCTTTTTCGCGTGTCTTTTGTTACACGACTCAACCAACTGCACCTGTTCGTGTCGTAACAAACATACAAGACTCCTTTGAAATTTATTATGATTCTTTATACATTGCAATTCTTCATTTTGGTATCAGATGTCTGGAACGATGAGTAGAGGTATAAAAAGGAATCCGCGACTCGCCAATAGACAGTCGTAGTTGGACTCGTGCAGCTGTGTTTTGAAAGTAATGTGACTTTGTGGGTTCATATAATTAAAAGTCCAATTTGCAGAAATTCCAAATGTTCTTTAATTACGTAGAAATACACTTCGTAGCAGCAGCATCTACCATGGCAGATGTCCACACAAACAGCGTTCTGGTTACATCAGCTCTCGCTAGAACAACTCTCTAGCTGTTCACTCCTTACTGTGTTTACTACTGTTCACGACTGACTCTTGGCAAGTCGTCACCTTCTTAAATACCTCATTGATAAATTCGAGAGATTTCTGTAACAATAACTAGATATTTCTGGAATAAACAAGACATGGAAAGTTCTATAAAACAATCAAGACGTCACCAGAATGTTCCAATTACCTCACTTATCGGCCTCGGTAGGTCTTATCTCAGTGCTGCACTATCCGACTGTTTTCTTCATCTGCAGGCTCTTTGTGTACACAAGTCGCGCTTATCTCTCGGCACCAAACTTTCTGTGCTTTTCGCCGCGAGAGTAAACCCTTTTGTTTATTTACGTGTGCAGATATGACAAGAGACTGTGTTGGTTTATGTTACGTCATCTTGCTGCCAAGAGTGTAAAAAGTGTTTCTATGCAAATAAAGGGTATTTGGAATTTCTGCAACTTGTACTTTTAATTTTACGAACTCACAAAGTCACAATATTATATTTTACGAAGGAATCTCACTATTTATTAGATTTCTAATCCGATTTATTAATCTGTTAGGACATCTTGTACATTATTAAATCATCAGGAAGGTGGGCTAAAAAGAATTTTCTTTCTATCGATACATTCCTTCCTTTCCACCGAGATCTAGAGATTTTTATGCATGTTTACTTGAATTTTCTTCATACTTTACCTACATGAGACGGGATTATATTCCTATAACTTTTCGCGGAGCATATCAACCAGAAATCTTTCTTCCATAACTACAAATTCTGTGTGGCAGATATTGAGATATTCCCATTCGCAATATTGGCAGCGGCGTGCTTTTTCATTTGTTTGCTCTCTGTTGAACTTCTTTGAAACAGCTCTTGATAACGCTGTTCTGCTTATTCGACTCGTTTTTGTTTTACAAACAAATCCGCTCACATGAAACATGACTTCAAGTTTGTACTTATGATGTAATTAGCTTTGAGGTTTCGTTTCGCTTACAAACAAATGAAAGTAGGTTTTTTGTTATTCCTAATCAGTGAACAAATCTGTACATAATGTTTAATCGCTAATTTCACGCCTCTAGAAACACAGCTGTGTTTTAAAAACTACTTACTTTGTGAAATGGGCGTGTCTGATTGATATGCTTGCTTACAAGGGTTATAATTTATGGATTGATAAACCGTTGAAATCCTTTGTGGTATTGTATAGACAAATACAAAAGTGACACGTTACATTTATGACCTCCTAAGTCCAATTTCTACAATCTTCGCTTAGAGTGGCTTATTTATTTTGAAATGGCATAAAGATTTAAAGAAGTGTCTTTGTTACTGATTTTATAGTAAATACAGAAGAAATACAGCAAGTAGAAATAAAAATCAAAACTTTTAAAGCCATGAATCTACACTCTTATTTCTATGACCAGCTGGAGAAAAAAAAGCGACGTCTCGTATGAAACAAGCGTTGAGAAATTTAAATTTCTAACATGAAATATCTCGGAAAGCACGAAAATTTGTTCGAGACAAATTGATTTAAGAAAATATCCTTCCTTCCCTCCTTCCTCCCTTCCTTCCTTCCCAACCTTCTTCCTTCCTTCCCTTTTTCCCTCCTTCCTTCTCTCCCTCCCTCCTTCCCTCATTCCTTCCCTCCCTACCTCCCTCCTTCCCTCCTTCCTTCCCTTCATTCCTCCCTCCTTCCTTCGCTCCATCCCTCCTTCCCTCCTTCCTTCCTTCCCTCCTTCCATCCCTCCATCCCCATTTCTTCCCCCTTCCCTCCTTTGTTACTTCCATCCCTCCTTCCCTTCTTCCTTCCTTCCATTCCTCCTTCCTTCCTTCCTTCCTTCCATTCCTCCTTCCTTCTTCCATCCCTCCTTTCGTCCTTCCTTCCATCCCTCATTCCCTCCTTCCTTCTATCCCTCATTCGCTCCTTCCTTCCATTCCTCATTCCCTCCTTCCTTCCATCCCTCATTCCCTCCTTCCTTCCATCCCTCATTCCCTCCTTCCTTCCATCCCTCCTTTTCTTCGTTCGTTCCGTTTTTCTGTCTTTCTTTCTGACTTTGTCTTCCTTCCTTTCTTGCTTTCTTCCTTCCTTCCTTTCTTTTTTCCTTTAATATCTTTTCTTACGGTTTCGATCTATTAGTTAAGCACAGGTCATTTAGAGTGAAGAGAGTTTCAAAGACTAAGTAGAATTTTCAAGCAATGCATGGAATTCTTTTACGAAAATATTATTAATAGATGCTATTTTAGTGAAAATGTTTGAAGTATCCTTTGACAAAATTATTTGCTTTTTAAACGGCATGGCTTAAGCAATATCGTCTAATGGCCTGCATTCGGAAGTTTTGGGTGTGATTCTCGTAGTCGACCTACCTGACTCTTGGGCGTTTTTGAGGTTTCCCCTGGTTACCAGGAGAATGCTGGGTAGATTAATTGCATCCCCCGAGTTTACCTGTCCTTCCATTATCATTTCTTGCCATCTCTCTTCTGGTGTCCTTTAAACAAGATGGAGTACAAGAGTGCAATAGTATAGTTTATATTGGGGAATACAATGGATTAAGTACTGAATTGGTAAAAAAGAAAATTGATAAATTTGAAATACAACAATGATGCAAACAACTACTCTTTCCTAATCAGCAATGAAACATCATACAGAAAATTTACATATCATCCCAGAGCTACACACCTTTTCCAAAAGGTCTTCAAAGACCACAACTTTACTTTGGCCCCACAGAACAAATTTAGTGTACAACACCTTTTGAAATCACATAAGGAATTAGATACCCACAGAAAAAACAATTAGGTGTGTACCGGATAAACTGCAAAGGGTGTGACAATTTTTACATTGGAAAAACTAAAAGGAATTCGGACAATAGGCTTAAAGAGCATTTTAGGAACATCAAGAACAAAGAAATAGATACGTTGGCGATAGCGTACCGTTTTTGTAAGGATACTCATGATATATGTAATCCACTTACTAAAAATAGTACAGTGTCCCAACTGCATTACCACGTGGGAAAAAATTTCATAAAGAAATATGACAGAAAATTGTGCAATTTCGACACTACTATTGAAGAGAACCCAAACTTCAAGTCCATCAAAATACCAATAGGGACGTGCCTATCACCTCCAAGGAGTTCACCAAACCAACATCCATTAGTAGACAACAGCTGATGATGTTAGGAAGGTCCAAATGAAACATGTTCTAGGTAAACATTAGCAACAAATGGAGCATTGAGTACTAGTTTGACTCAAAATGATATTAGCAAATTAGGTTTTCAACACCTTGCTTGTTTACACACGCATAAACACAGCTGAAAGCGCAGATATACATGTATGCCTTTTTCTGACTGGGGGCTACCTTGAGGCCTCCAAATATATATTTTTTGTGAAATCTCAATCTCAAAATTTTTATTTGAAGAATAATACTTCCGCAATTGGACTAAGTAGTAAAGAAATAAAATTTTGTTGCAATAATTGGCAGATAATAATTGTTTCTGTCTGATCCCTTGCTGAAAGCAGGAAGTGGACCATCACGAGCTTTAATTAAGAGCACATCTCAGATATTTGCTAGCTTTATCTAGTTCGTCAGCACCACCAGGCGGGCGTGTTTAAGTCAGCACGTTTAAAATTGGTTTCTTCACGTTAATACCCCTAGAAGTTAATTGTTCCAGGGAAGATGGAGTTTCTGCTGTCACATAATACTGGTAGAGTGACGAGCAAGTTTGTCTTTGAGTTAACTTTGAGGGGAGGCGCAAGAGAAAGTTTTGACTGCTAATGTTGGCAGCCAGATTTGTCCAGGACAAACACCGTCAGCTGCAGAATTTGTGTTCGATACCCTGCACATATTGAGCAACCTACAAGTATTTAGTGTGTAAGCAGAAAATTGGGTTTAAAGTTAAACAGATCCTGGTTTGAAGCTTATTCACAGCTACTACGTGAATTGGGTTTAAAGTGAAACAAGTCCTGGTTTGGAGTTTATTCACAGCTACTACGTGTTCACAGCAAGTAGGAAAAATGTATTATAGTCAAACATTTGAAATTAAATCACCCCGGAAATACAGATGGTCAGACTGTCTGATCTAAGAAAAGCATTTTTAGAAAATCGGTATGTGTATAGTTTGGTACTGTGTAACTCAAAAACCAAAATTTATACTAAACTTCCAATTTAAGATCAGTAACTTCACGGCCCGTGGCCATGAAAATTCTCCTCCTCTCATGTCTAACCTGTACACAGGGAATTTAAAAAAATTCCTTCAAAAAGTGGCTCAAATTTAAGATACGTTATTTTCCAATTTTTATTGCACATATAAATAAATATATGAAATGAATAGAGCCTGTCAGACATAGTCGTCAATATTTATAGACAAATTATTGGTCGACAAAATTTAACTTTTTTTATTTCACAAGAATTAAAATAACAGATTCTAAAAGTATTTTTCGTGTTGAATTCAAATATAATTACAGCTTTTCCCCATCGAGCAGGAGTTTTGTGTGATATTCATTTGAATTTTTTATAATATTCCAAAAAATCCGTAACTAGCTATCTAACTCAAAATTATAACTACTGATTCTGACTTACCTAGACATATTTTCATATGTCTCTTTCATATCAGCGGCATGCGCTACCGGTATTGATGGAAGTTTATTGCCAATATGTAGCAGCACAGCCTTCAAACTTACTTTAGAGGAGTCTATGAACAATCGCCAATCATCTGGCCGGTGTTGAAGCCCAAGAGTTTCAATAACTGAACAAATATTATTACAAAACACAATACCATTTTCCTCAGAGAAGTATACTTTGAAAACACTATGGCGGCTACAATATCTACTAATTCTTACATCTTTTTGGAGTAGATTTCACCCTTTGAGTCTGGAAGCTAAAACTTCCGCTTGCTGTTTAGACAGAACTAAATCGCGAATCAGGTCACTAAGATCTTAGGTCACTAAGATCTTGCTGATTGGGAAAGTATGGTTCTGATGAACAGCTACTGGCTTCATATGTAAGATCATATCTATTTTCATCTGAATCATTTGGAGTTTGTCAGGTCAGAACCAAAGTTACCACTTAAGGTCGTATCTGCATATACTGGTATGGGGAACTCTTCACTGTGTAAGACAGGTCTCACTGCAGATTGTAAATTCGGATACTTAACTGCATATTTTGTTTTAGATGTGATTTCATTAATATTTGTCAAACAAAAATAACAGTCAGTTAAATGATCCTTCGGTTCCCTCCAAATCATGGGAATTGCAAATGGCATATGATGTGTACCATTTTTCCACCCAGTGAGCAGTCTAACACACGAAACACAGCATGTATTTGGGGCCCAGATCTTATCAAAATCACCAACTTGACAGTCAAAGTAAAGTTTATAGCACTTCTTTACAAGTGGGGTCAAATTTCGCCTCTGAGACTTGGAGGTCAGCTCACCACAAATATAGCAGAAATTATCTGCATGATTTACACGCTTTCTTGGCATGATGAAAAAATAAAGCACAGAAATACATGCCCAACATACACAATACACTTCTAAACAGAAAGGAAGGAAATATTTCACTACTCAACAATCTCACAGTCAGTTCAATACTGACACATCACAATGCCAAACAGGTCTGAACATGTCTAAACAACAACAATGAACAACAATGAATCTGCACAGTCATATTTTATTGTGCTTCAGCATGATATTGCAAATAATTTCAATAATACAGCTTGAGTAAAATAGCTACATATGAGGTAACGGTTCCTATGACAGGTCAAAGATAAGGCTAAAATCATATTTTGAAAAGTAGCTTTTACAGCAAAACTATGCCTGATGGGAAAATTCTGACTACATATCTGAATTCATGATGGAAAATACCACTAGTTTCACTATTCAGATCTCTTGCGAAAAAAACCTTGTCGACCAGTGTTTATAGATTATGAATTAAGTTCATTTTGTGGAAACGTAGAGTCAGACTGAAAAATTCAATGCCATAGCCGGGATTTGAACCACGGATATTCTGTTTTCCGTCCAGCCGCTCTACCATTGAGCTACTATGGCCAACGTGCGGATATGACATTAAATTCCGGGCCTTAAAGTACTTGCATGTTGTAAGTCGCCATTAAGATAGTCGTCTCATATGTTTATGAGAACTCCTAAGTGGTTTACCGGGAATATACGAGTCAGTTGAAGAATTTGTCATATCGGCACGTTGGCCACAGTAGCTCAATGGTAGAGTGGCTGGACGGAAACCAGATGATCCGTGGTTCAAATCTCGGCTGTGGCATTGAATTTTTTCAGTCTGACTCTACGTTTCCACAATTTAGCTTACACACGGCCAGCGTGAAAGAACAACTAATTTCCATTAAGTTCATTTTGCCTAAATGATAAATTAGATTGTATTTATTTATTCGTACCTGTGATACTCAGCAGGGTTGTCATAGGTATTTGTATGCTTTTAGTGTCAGTGCTGACAACATGATGAGTTTAAAGACTGTGGGAATAGTTTCAGACAGACGTTTTAATTCAGAATTAAACTTCGCTTATTTGGTCAGCACTGCCACTTCTCTAATTCGCTTATCAATTTTATTACATATTCTACTTCCTGTTTATCCTGTGTCGTGATGCTGTAGGTTGGGACGTGGAGCTCTGGTTCCCGGCCACGAACTATCACCCGGGATTGGTACCTCCCATAAGAGTTAAAAATGTGAGGAGCTGCAATAGACTACGTTTCGGAAAAGAGAGCTAATATTCCGGCTAGGGGGTGCATGATGCTGACCCATACCTTCCTTGTCGGTATCGGTGGCTCGCTTGGACAGATGTTGGTTTAGTGATCTGGTCCAAACTCGGTCCAGACAGATAGTTTCCTAGTGTTTTTAAATCAATGCCCCTTATCAATAGATTTACTGACATGTAAAATAACTCCTGAAGGATAAACATATGGTACATCGTGGCAACTAACAGCTTGTTAATAAAGTAATATTTATTTGCCCGCCTGGATAGCGTACTGTAAGAGCAAGTTCTCTTGAGCGTTCGAGCTCCAAGCCCACATTTGGTAGGTTTCGTCCAGTTCCGTAAATACAAATGACAACTTTCAAACATGAAATGTGTTATACACTGGCATCTAGTGGCTAATATGCTAAATTTCACAAGTGCGTCATATATCGTTTTGAGCAATCTCAAGGTGAATTAGCTAATCAGTTGCCAACAAACGTATGATATGCATGTTATGGCTCTCGAAATGGGACACACTGTTATTCGTCTACCTCCGTATAACTGATATGAATGCAATTGAACTACTGTGGGAAAAAATAATGTTTTAATGGTCTTGTCAGCCATAAATCTGCGGAAACTTGCTACAGAAGTATTATCTTCCGTAACTACGATTGATGGCAAGAAGGTCCAAGAGCTGGAAATGTAATGTTTCAGAAACGATGTAATAAAAAAATGCAATTGATGAAATTATTGTCAACAAATCAGAGGATACCAGCGATGAAAGTAATTCACGGGAATCGGAAATTGATGAAGCACAAAGCGAATGAGTCAGTGTTTATAGCTGTCATAATAATTGTTTTCTGTTTTATGTGTAATAAGTATTAAAATATACAGATTATCGGAAAGGCTATCTTACACGCGATTTTGCTGAATTGTGTCACTCTAGGTTGGCCACTCTGCAAAAGCAACAGCATGTTAGCTCTCTCTTCTTCCCACCTGCCCGCACTACACCGTAAAACCAGCACTCAAGGAAACATATAGTAGCTGGTAGCGTGTCTGCCTCCATTCAAGAGTTCTGTAGTTCTAATCTCGGTAGGGTGATAACACTTTTGCTTATCCTGAAAGATGAACGTCAGATAACTCTTAAGCTCTGTGAACCCTGTACTCACTTGAGCATGACTTCATTCATCGTCCGATATGACTTAACGCTAGAGAACATTCGCCCGTCTCTGTAGCGTAGTGGTAGTGTCACGTTCAAGAAGTTCCTAGATCTAACCTCAATCAGAATGATAAGGTTTTCCTTATCTTGAAAGACAAATGTCTGGTAACTCATTTGAACATCATTTCATTCATTGTCCTATATGACTTAACGTTGGAGGACATTGGCCGGTCTTCTTATCGTGGTGGCAGTGTCACGTTGAAGAAGTCCCTAGTTCTAATCTAAGTCAGGGTGATAAGGCTTTTCCCTTATCCTGAAAGATAAATGTCTGGTAGCTCTAAGCTCTGTGAACCATGTACTCGTTTGAACATCATTTCATTCTTCGTCCAATATGACTTAACGTTGGAGGACATTGGTGGTGGTAGTGTCACGTTCAAGATGTCCCTAGCTCCAATCTCGGTCAGGGTGATAAGGCCTTTCCTTATCCTGAAAGACGAATGTCAGGTAGCTTTAAGCTCTGTGGACCTTGGAGTCATTTGAACATAATTTCATTCACTGTCCAATATGACTTGACTTATGAGGATATTGGCCCATCTGTGGTGGTTGCATCATGTTCAAGAGATCACTAGTTCTAATCTCTGTCAGGTTCATAAGGTTTTTACCTTATCCTAAAAGATGGATGTCTAGTAACTCTAGGCTCTAGGGACCCTAAACTCACATGTGCATCTTTTCATTCATCGTCGGATATGATTTAACGTCGGAGGACGTAAATTAAAAAAAAATTATTTTCCCATCTCGGTTGAATGACCACCCACGTCCACGTGAGCGTGAAGTCGGCAACCCTAGGCTGACGAGGGCTGTAGCCACACATTCTTATTATTTCTCCGTGTGTGTTGCCACGGATCTTGAATTTTTCTCTTTCTTTCTTCCATTACTCCTTCCACATGAAATCGAGAGCAACAAGCCAAAGGGAAAGCATCAAGATAGCAGAATATAAATTACATTAGAAACAAAAGAAAAAGTGAAGATTAAGTGAAGAAAAGATATTATCTTTATGTATGGGTGGGAGTTGACCTAGAAGTCAGATCAATGTCATGTAGCGATCCCGTTCTAAATGAGATCACGTGCCATATTTTTGTGTGCGATTTCCCAATGTTGACCGCTTTAACCATGCAAGTGGAAATATTGGCAACGGTTTTTATTCCTCTGGTTACTTAGTTTCCAAAACTTTGCAGCCGTCTGTCTCATTTCACAGTGGAATTATTTCATACGTAGGCCTTCCAACAACAGTGTTCGCAGATAATTTTTATTTGTTTAACTTTTGTGTTGGATGTTTTTAGTATCTATAAATATATGTTAGGATGATCTAGTAATTCTAACCCGTGACATTATAACACCTCAAAATCAGATTGCATTACTAAAAGAAACTGCATAGAAAGTTGGTCTTCTGATATCTTAAAAACAGTAATGTATTTCGTACAATAAACAACCGCCAAAATACATGGAATCAAAATGTGGAAAAATTAAACGAATTTTACAAATCAAATATCTTGGGATGATAATTGAAGAAAAGGGAATCGAAACAAAGAAAGCGGAACCCAAAAAATGGAAACAGTATATCGGCCTACTCAAAACATATGTAATAAAAATTGCATGTCTAAATATACAAAATTAAGACATTACGAGGGTAGTTTGAAAAGTTTCCGACCTGATAAAAATACAAGACATTTTTTCAAACATTTTATTTTATTTTTCAACATAGTCTCTTTCTAACTCTACACACATATCCCAGCGATGCTCCCATCTCTATAATACGTCCAAATAGTACTCAGCGTCTTTCTCTGTAAAATAACTGTTCACGAATGTGATTGCCTCTTCATTTGAGGAAAATCTCTGTCCTCCGAACGCAGTTTTCAGATGAGGGAACAAAAAGAAGTTGCTTGGGGCTAGATCTGGTGAGTAAGGCAGTTCAAACCGAAATTCGTAGATTTTCGCCATTGCAACCGCTGAGGTGTGAGACGGGGCGTTGTCTTGGTGAAACAGGATTTCCTTTTTCTGCAAATGTAGCCGGTTTTTCGCAAGTGCTGCCTTCAGTTTATCAATCAATGATGCGTAGTATTCTCCTGTAATGTTTGTTTTCTTTCTGAAGATAATTGATTAAAATATTTCCATAACTATCCCCAAAAGACAGTCGACATCACTTTCCCAGCCGAAAAAACTTTTCCCTCTTCTTGGGGGCCGTTTTCCCCTTTGCAGTCCACTGTTTGGACTGTACTTTTGTTTCAGGCGTATAATGGTGTATCCAAGTTTCATCTACAGTAATTATTTGGCGCCAAACTAGGATTTATTGCGCCTAAACTACGCCAATAGAGCGTTGGAAATGTTTATTCGAACACGTTTTTGGTCTAACATGAGCAAACATGGCCCCAAAACCCGGACAGCTTTCTTATGTCTAAATTTTCATTTAATATGTGACAAACACGTTCTTTTGACACGTGCATAGCTTCTGCTATCTCTCCCACTTTGATTCGGCGGTCGTCGAGCACCATTTGGTGAACTTTGTCGAAGTTTTCGTCGGTAGTTGCTGTTTTTGGACGTCCCGAACGTTAATCGTTTCCCAAGCTCTTACGGCCACATTTAAATTCAGCTGCCCAAAATTTCACTGTGGTAAATGATGGTGCAGAGTCCCCATACACAGAATCCAATTCATCTTTGATTTTCCCAGGCGTACTGCATTTCCAAAACAAATATTTAATGACAGCTCGATACTCGATTTTGTCTATTTTCATAAAAACACTCACATCAAATCACTCAAGCGACTGTTACAAAACAACTGAGAGTCCAAAATGGCTGACACATTGGTGAGTAACTGTCAACAGATGACAACGAAATTGACTAATTTTATTTACGAGTGCTGCCATCTTCATGTTGAGGTCAGAAACTTTTCAGACCACCTTTTCTAGGAATGTACTTTAGTCTTCTATATTCTGGTTGACTTTTGTATAACAGGTAAACCGTAAGAGATAGAGACAATATTACTACGCAAAGCAAGTAAATGCTTGGTAGGTTTACGGTGATTTCAAATTTGAAAAAAGTATAAATATTGGAAAAAAGTGCACCTATAACGAAAAATATGTAAAAGATTATAGAATTTATTTTAAGAAAATTAAATGGTTTAACAAAATTTAAGGCTAAGGTGAGCAAGAGTTTGCATAATGTTTGCAGTTCAACAGTTAAAACAAAAACTTAGATGGAAGAACACTTTATAGATCCAGAGTTCAATTTCTCATTGCTTTTGCACCGTTAGGTGTAACACAAAGGGATGATTATTGCCCAGTTTTTGTTCCAGGTCTGGTGGACTTACGGTGTTTACTGCTCCTCCATAAAGTACCAACCAAAAGAAGGAGTGAAGTAAATGTCCTCTAGGAGTGCAAGTGCTTGAGATGAAGTATAGCTAGGTATAAATTAGAAAGGATTCTGGCTTGATCCACTGCAGAGATATTCCCCTTCTAGTCCTTTGTTCAGAATTTGTGAAAAACGGGGCGAATTTCCTGCTGGCCTACCTCTAAGAGCAATCTCCGCTCTCTGCAGGGAATCGCTTAGTCTCCTATTGTTGCCATAGCATCGTTATTAATTACGCTCGCGTCTGGAAATACTAATTTACTTGGGAGCAATGTGTTTGGTAAAAACCAAAATTGCACAATTTCCTCCGATTGCTTTGACCTCTAATCCCTTTGACATCTGATCGCTTAGAATTCTGATCGCTTTGACTTCTGACTGCTGATTGTTTGGATTTATAATTGTTTTGACTGCTGATTGCTTAATTTTTCTATCACGTATGTACGTATCAGGCACAGAATGTTTTCGATCTTAAATTTGAATGTCAACATATAGAAAAATACACGCTCTAAAACTCTCTAAATAAATAAACATATTTCTAGAAAGGCTTTGGTGTATTATCTCCCTGCGTGTGAATGCCAAAATACAGGTAAAGAAACCTCGGCTAAATACCAAACATGACATCTAAGGACAGTATATTCCAGAAGAGGCTCGAAGATTTAATAGAAAATACAGGGCTACGCTTTACATAGAACCAGTGGCGAGACATGACATTCAAAGGGAGGAAAGCTCCAAATAATAATTTTCATTAAAATAAGAGAGAATATTTCCTCAAAGAACTAAGGCTGCTCTTCAGTACTCTTTCTGTTGTATAGTCACACGTAGGTCCAATAGTGAGGCGTGAATTTCAAAGAGGGGGAAGCCCCAAATAATAATTTTCATTAAAATAAGAGAATAATGACTTAAAGGACTAAGGCTACCCTTTAGTACTCTTTGTGTTGTACAGTCACACGTAGGTCCAATAGCGAGGCGTGACTTTCAAAGAGGGGGAAGCTCCATATAATAACTTTCATTTAAATAAGATAGAATAATGACTCAAAGGACTAAGGCTGCTCTTCAGTACTCTTTCTATTGTACAGTCACACGTAGGTCCAATAGCGAGGCGTGACTTTCAAAGCGAGGGAAGCTCCAAATAATAATTTTCATTAAAATACGAAAGAATGACTGAAAGAACTAAGGCTACTCTTTAGTTCTCTTTCTATTGTACAGTCACACGTAGTTCCCGTAGCGAGGCGTGACTTTCAAAGAGAGGGAAGCTCCAAAAAATAATTTTCATTAAAATCAGAAATAATGACTGAAAGAACGAAGGATACTCTTCAGTACTATTTCTATTGTACCGTCACACGTAGGTCCAATAGCGAGGCATGACTTTCAAAGCGAGGAAAGCTCCAAATAATAATTTTCATTAAAATAAGAGAGAATAATGACTCAAATAACTGAGGCTACTCTTCAGTACCATGTCTATTGTATAGTCATACGTAGGTCTAGCAGCGATGCGTGACTTAAAAAGCGAGGGAAGTTCAAAATAATAATTTTCATTAAAATAAGAGAGAATAATGACTCAAATAACTGAGGCTACTCTTCAGTACCATGTCTATTGTATAGTCATACGTAGGTCTAGCAGCGATGCGTGACTTAAAAAGCGAGGGAAGTTCAAAATAATAATTTTCATTAAAATAAGAGAGAATAATGACTCAAAGAACTAAGGCTACTCTTCAGTACCCTTTCTACTGTACAGTCACACGTAGGTCCAGTAGCGAGGCGTGACTTTCAAAGCGAGGGAAGCTCCAAATAATAATTTTCATTAAAATAAGGGAGAATAATGACTCAAAGAACTAAGGCTACTCTTCAGTACTCTTTCTACTGTACAGTCACACGTCGGTCCAGCAGCGAGGCGTGACTTTCAAAGAGAGGGAAGCTCCAAATAATAATTTTCATTAAAATAAGGGAGAATAATGACTCAAAGAACTAAGGCTACTCTTCAGTACCTTTTCTACTGTACAGTCACACGTAGGTCCAGCAGCGAGGCGTGACTTTCAAAGAGAGGGAAGCTCCAAATAATAATTTTCATTAAAATAAGGGAGAATAATGACTCAAAGAACTAAGGCTACTCTTCAGTACTCTTTCTACTGTACAGTCACACGTGGGATCTCTAGAGAGGCGTGACATTCAAGTGAAGTTCGAAATAATAATTTTCAGTAAAATAAGAGAGGATAATGCCTCAAAGGAATATGGATACTCTTCAGCACTCTTTTAATTGCACAGTCAGACGTAGGCATTGTAGGCACACGAAGCATTGTATTCAACGTTACGGATGCGTTAATACAGAAATATTAAGAATTGAATGAGCCAGCGGAACTGGTCACTCGAATCTATGCATCTGTCAAAATGTGCGCAGTTCCGCGGATGCTCGCGAATACATTTTGAAAAGGTATGCAGAGCAAATAAAATATTGCTTGACATGAAGTTTCTTGTTTTTTCTTGTTTTTCTCGTTAAATTCTGGGGGAAGCGGTGCTTTCATCGTTTCATTGCATGCTTCGCCACTGCATAGAACATTTTTTGAACATTTTTGTTTTCTCAGAAACATACGTTCTTAGTATGATATACGTACACGCACCGTATTCTAATAAAGACCTTTCTGTTTTCAGATGGCTTCAAAATTGTGAAACATTGATATCAAATTACACGGAGAGAGATAGAAAAGAGCTTCACATAAGAACTAAATTACGTACGAAAATTAAGACATCAGGTACCTAGAACCTTCACATATATGACACTACTTTAAATAGCGGCTCTGCCGTGTACATGTTACAGAAGTTTTTAAAAGATGTAGGTAGAAGTGAGTCGAGAAAGTAATGTAAGCACAACTCATTAGTTTTTTCAAATTGGTAACCAACAGATCCTGGATCATTATTTGGCTTCAAGCCAGAACGTGTTTTCGATGGATGTCTTATTTCTTACGACCGTCCGTTTTGTGCACACAGACATTTACGTTACTGGAAATAAAAGAACGCGATGCTGAACAAAGGAACGCAACAATCATCGTATATTATTGTGGAATGGCAGTCGTTGTTTCGGACAATATCTGTATGATTTTATCGTATAGCCCACAACGCGCAGGTGACCTATCAAACAAAAGAAACCCGAGGGAAAAGTTTTCAAGTCCAAGAACATATCGATTGTATCGGGACCAATTACCGAGGGGGAGGCTAATAGCTGCAGGAGAGATTGGAGCTCCAGATCCCGAGGGAGAAACGGCCAGTCTTTATATTACAGTTAGCCAATCTGGCCGGGATGAGTGAATATTAGGGCCGGGGCAGAAACAAAACACACCTCAAGACGAAACGAGGAGAAACAAACGAAAGCAGAAGAGGATCGATAAGGGAACATGTAGGGTACTACAAAAGAGGAGGGTGCAAATGAAAACAAGTAGAAAAGATTTAGTGATACGATACTTTCACATGGCCTCTTCTATATATTCTTCTCAAAAAAGTATTTTCCTTACTACTTGTCCCTGCCAAAGCCAGTGACCTAGAGAGTGGTAGGTTTGATTCTCGTCCACGGAGGGCTAGCTTACATTCATAGGCATGAATATACATGAGAATTCTCTGAACTCCTAGTAGGACATAAAGGATGGCACAAAAGTTCTTAGATCAAGGGCATTTGACCATTCCCCACTCCTCACATATACAGTGCTACTACTACTACTACTACTACTACTACTACTACTACTACTACTACTACTACTACTACTACTATTACTACTACTACTATTACTACTACTATCATTACTATTACTACTACTGGAACTGGAACTCGATTATTTCGGTGTGGACTCGGCAAGGAAGTTGAAATTCGGTCCATTGTACTATGCCCCCAAGTGTGGCATTCCCGGAAGGGAAGGAGGTAAGGCGAGAGGAGACAGAGGGCGGCAGTCCTAAGGATTCACGACAATATTAAAGACAGTGAAACTACATTTTATTTAGGAAATCCAATAAATTCCCTGGACATGACGGAATCAGGCCTACCATGCTCCAGCACCTTCCTAGAAAAGCTGTGATCCACATGACGGGGATTTATAACGCATGTCTCACCCTGCGCCGCTTACCAACTTGTTGAAAAGAGGCAAGGATGGTCTGCATTTTGAAGCCGCGCAAGAATCCAGTCTTTCCCGCAAGTTACCGCTCCATCGGCCTACTCCCAATCGTCTCGAATGCTCCTTCCCTGCCTAACTCCTCTTTCTAAGGAAAGGCACCTCCTCCCGGATCACCAATTCGATTTCCGTCGGGGCCACTTCACTACCCTGCAGGTAATGTGGCTGGCAGAGAAGGCTGCCCTGGGTTTCCAGGAAAACTTCAAAACCATCGCGGTGCTCTTGGATGTGGAAAAGTCCTTCGCCACCACGTGGCACTAGGGGCTGTTGTTCAAATCAAAGAAGCACAACTACCCCTCCTTACCTAGTACTAATCAGCAGCTTCCTCAAGGACCGTACCTTCAGGGTGCGGGTCGAGGGGAAGCTATCCTCTGTCAGATCCATAGCGGCTGGAGTCCCGGAAGGCAGGTCTCCGCATCTCTTCGCCGCCTACATGTCTGACCTCCCAATGGAACCTCGCACTGCTATGTGTCAGTATGCCGACGACGTCCTCAAAATGGCACAGAACAAAGACGTCCGCTACTGTCTCCCTCCGCTACAGCGACAGCTCCACGCCATTGGCAGGTGGAGTGAGAAGTGGAGGATGGGCATCAGTCCGTAGAAGAGCTCTGCTCTCATGCTGGCTAACGTCCGCAGCTGGCGACCGGAAGTGACCTGTCGTTGCGGCGGAGAAGAATCCTCTGGGTTCGATCCGTCAAATACCTGGGAATCCAACTGGACCACGGCCTCACTTTCACTCCGCATGTCAGGTCAAAGGTTGGCCACGGCCACGCTGCGCTCAGGCAACTTTACGCTATTTTCCGTTCAACAATGCCCTCAGGCTCAAACTGAGACTGTATCGCGCGATCGTTCCGCCTCTGATCCGTACGGATGCGAGGTCTGGGGTTCGGTGGCTCATACCACCTTCCGCAGGCTGCAGGCTGTGCAGAATAGGGCTCTAAGGATCTACGGTCCCGACTGCAGGTAACCATCACTCTTCCTACACACTCAGTCCGGTATACTGTACGTTGAGGACGCCGTGAGCGAAAGAATGCGCACGTTGTATGCCAAAATTACTCCTCACCCAAACCAGATGGTGAACTAACTGGGTCAATATCACTACCACCTCCCCAAGGATGCCATTTGGGTGGTAAAGTCTGCCTCTCCTCCTTCATTCACAAACACCGCCAGTTTACGCCGTACCGCGCTTGGTCGCGACTGAAAGGGTGACACTTGCAGCTGCACCCGAGAGTGTGCGGCCGACCTGGACACGCTCCTATCCCCAAAAACCAAACTCCATCAGGCCTCTCACTTCTGGTTCCCCCTCTGCTTGACGGATCGCCAGCGACCGTCCTAAGCGAGGCGGATCGGGCACTGTGCCCATTCATCGGAGGTACACCCCGGCACTAGAAGCATCAGTAGAAACCAACCGCGCCATCTAATACAACGACACGCAATCTAGCGAAAAGGACACTATCTATTATACCGCACGGGTAAATACGCACAACGGATAGGTACCTTGGCGTGTTACCCTCCGCCCGGGAGAACCCGGGCGACCTGTTCTTGGCTCTTGGCTCTTTATTTAGGCATGCCAGGACAACGAATATCCCACCCTACTATGGTTCGGAAACATTCCCACCACGAGACCTGGGTTCAGGGATCGGCAACCGTCCTACCAGATAAGGAACTGGCTTACTCAGAGCATATCATTCAACCATACAACGCCGAGACTACCGCGGAAACTTCTACCCTGAGAGAGATCACCAGATGAGAGATGATGTGAAATGAGAATTGGCCTCGCGACCCGGGAAAACTCCCGGAAAAACTCTTGGGTGAAGTAGGGAATCGAACTTTAACCTCCCGAATGCGGGCCAAAGACCAAATTGACCGATCTTCTACTACTCAGTACTACTACTCTACCCTAAGTACAGAAGTGTACCAGTACAAGTACCTCCTGTACCATTACAACATCAACAACTAATACCGAAAGACCATGGCATTAAGGTTGGTAAGGAGCTGTTGAACTCTGTCCGCGACGACCCAGATGTTCTCCAGAAGGCCATATCTGGTGACGAATCATAGGTTTAAGGTTATGACGTGGAAACTAAAGCTGAATCATGCCAATGGATGCTGCCACATGAGTCAAAACCGGTCGAATTTGTTTATTTTGCTTACAGTTTTCTTCAATTGCAGGAGCGTGGTACATAATGAGTTCTTGCCACAGAATAGAACGGTCAATAAGAACTATTAACTACAAGTTAATGTGCAATTTGCGCGAAGCAATCCGTCAGAAACGCCCGGATTTGTGGAAGAACAAAATTTGGCTTTGGCGCCATGATAACGTCCCTGCCAACACGTCGATGTTTGGCCCCGAATTTTGGCCAAAAACAAAATATTTATGATACCACAACCAATGTGCTCCCCAGAGCTGGCTCCATCTGACCTTAGTTCCTAAAGCTGAAGAGGCCCATGAAAATATAACGCTACGCCACTATTGAGGAGATAAACACGGCATGGAAAGAGAAGCTGAATAAAGTCACAAAAACGATTTTTTAAAGTGCTTCGAGGATCTGGAGGGGATTCGGTAGGTAGGCCACCATGCTGGCCCCATTGTTCCTAGGCCCCCAACTGGGGCATACCCGGGAGGAAGGATGAGGCGAAGGAGACAGAGGACAGCCGACCCATGGAGCCCGGGCAGTACAGAGGGCAGGGTGCCTACAGTTTACTTGGATAAGTACTTTCCCCGACAGGCCAGGAGAACGAACTCGCTCCCCTACTGCGGGACGACAACGAGCCCAGTAGCCGAGCCCCAAAGGTCCCTGGCTGGTGGTCCTTAAATGATACCAGCAGAGGAGCGGAGGCCGGCAACCGACCTACCGGAGGAGGAAGTACTTTTCCTCAGAGCATATCATCCTGCCATGCACCGCCGAGACACCCGCCGACACTTCTACCCTGAAAGAGACCATCTGATGAGAGTTGATATGCAATGATCATGGAGATGAGTGGAGGGAGAGGAAATTCTGGGGATCTAATTAACCTACCCAGCATTCACCTAGCTACCCGGGAAAAAGCCCTGAAAAAGCCCATGTGTCAGGTAGGTCAGCCACAGGAAACGAACCCGTGCCTCCCGAATGCGGGGCACAGACAAAACTGCCTGAGCCATCCCGCTCGGTCTGGTGGGCATTACTTTGAATGGGAGAAAATAAATATTTATGAATAAATAAATATTTTTGAAAAAACAAACATAAAATTCGTTATCTCAGCAATAGATCTCAGCAATAATTAAATATTTTAAGAGATTTTCCCCATATTACGGTTTAAAAATTCCGTTTTTTTCCATAACCGGAATTAAAACATTATTTGAATTGTTAGCCTCACAGTTTGTACATCTTCACTATCTTCAATGGTATTTTTCTCGAGTTTAAGAATCCTTAACATTTCTTATTCGTACACAGAGTAAAGCCGGTTGTCCTGTACTGCAAAATTTTGACACTAATCTTTCAGAAATAATTTCGATGAGAAATGTTTCACTTTCTAGGCGTTTCGCTTGGAAAGAGAGATCGCTGATTTGTTTACTATACATTTTAAATGCATATATAAAACCCTAAATAATATATATTATTTAATAGACACTCCATGCCACTAGGAAACAAAGAAAACGTGATCTCGTGGGTAAAAAGAACACTACAATAGGGCATTTAATTTTCACCTGGATCCCTGGAGGAAAACAAAAGCAGCGTCTAAACAAACGCCGGTTGTTTTTTCGTGTACTGAATTCTCTGGTGCAGTAATTTTGCATTTTCCTTTCCTTTATTTCGCAAACTAAATTCAGTATGGTTCCTATCTCTTGCTTATTTATTTTTGAATTTGCATAAAGCAATTGTATAAGACATTAAATAGCCTACTTTATGGAAAACCGTTGACACATGCGGTTCAACATTCACTCTTCTACAAACTATTTTAATGCTTTCAAATGTTTACACATTTCTTTCTACGGATAAGAATAATACACTCATAGATGAAGTAATAATTGCACTGCCTTCATAACGCCATGCTTTGTGCATAAATATGAGAAAATAACAAATAGAAATTTACTAGTCGAAAGAAACGTAAGCATATAAAAACTATATCAATGAAAAGTGTATCAGAAATGGTTAACCGTACAAAAATTATTTATATGGGATTTTTCATCTCTTAAACCAGATGTACATAACTACATATAAAAATATACTACGACCAATATCTTTTGCAATCTTTTCCAGTTTAAGAATTATAAAATACCTTTAAAAATCAAATTTTGAAATGGTTACTATACTGCTGGGCTTATGAGATTTATTTTAAAAATCTTCGTTCCTCATCTTGGAAAGACATATATACTCTTTCAAAAAACAATTTATAATATTTTTTATTCAGAAAGTCTCAGAATAGATACCTCCGATAGAGTTGTGGTATTGAATTTTTAATACAGTAAATATTACCTCCAGCTTACGCGTAGACAACTAAAAATTAGAATCGATATGATAAATTGCATACCACAAAAGCATTTAGTTTACTGTATAAAAGACTATTAGTTATAAATATCTCAAGAATGGTTTGGAATGGTTTCTTAAAATTTAGTTAAAGACACTTATCTTCCCAAGAAAGAAATGATGTTTAAATGAACCGAGGATCTACAAGGCTTAGAGCTACTCGACTTCATCTTTTAGTATAAGGTAATACTGTATTACACTGACCGAGATTACAACTAGTGATTTCTTGAAGTTGACACTACCACCACGCTACAGAGAGGGGCCAATGTCCTACAACGTTAAATCTTATTGGACGATGCATGAAATGATGTTCTAATGAGTCCGGGGTACATAGAGCTTAGAGTTATCAGACATTCATCTTTTAGGATAACGGAAACCTTATCACCCTGACCGAGATTAGAACTAGGGACCTTTTGAACGTTACACTACTACCACGCTACACTGATGGACTAATGTGCTCGAGCGTTAAGTCTTGTCGGACTATGAGTGAAATGATATTACAGGTTATGAAAGTACAGGTTACATAGAGCTTAGAGTTATCAGACATTCATCTTTTAGGATAACGGAAACTTTATCACCTTGAACGAGATTAGAACTGGGGACCTTTTGAAAGTGACACTACTACCACGGTACACAGACGGGCTAATGTGCTCCAGAATTAAGTCTTATCCGACTATTAATGAAATGCTGTTCAGATAAGTACAGGATACATAGAGCTTAGATACCAGACATTCATATTTTAGGATAAGGTAAATCCTTATCACCATGACCGAGATTAGAACTAGGGATCTCTTGAACGTAACACTACCAACACGCTACAGATATAGTCCAATGTTCTTCAATGTTAACTCCTATCGGACGATGCATGAAATGATGTTCAAATTAGTACAGGGTACATAGAGCTTAGTCACCTAACATTAATCTTTCAGAATAAGGTAAAACCTTATCACCTTGACCGAGATTAGAACTAGGGACTCTGAACGTAACATTACCACTACGCTATAGAGACGGGTCAATGTTCTCCAACGTTAAGTCATATCAGACGATGCATGAAATGATGTTCAAATGAGTACAGGGTACATAGAGCTTAGTTACCAGACATTCATCTTTTAGGATAAGGTAAAACCTTATCACTCTGATCAAGATTAGAACTAGGGACCTCTTGAACGTGACTCTAACCCTAAGATACAGAGACGGGCCTATGTCCTCTAGCGTGGAGTCATATCGTAGATGAATGAAGTGATGTTCACATGTGCCCAGATTGCATAGAGCTTAGTTACCAGACATTCATCTTTCAGGATAAGGGAGAAACCCAGGAAAAACCTTATACACAACTCACCCTGACCGAGATTCTAACTCTGGAACTCTTGAATGTGAGGTAGAGAATGAGAATATTACTGCAAATATTTTTATTTTCACCTTAACAAGAGATAAATTTCAGATCAAGTTTTGCAGCCATACTTCCGTTTCATAATTACGTTATTAATGGTTGGTCCTAATAGTGGTCCGAATTTGAAGCCCAGACTTAAAAGGTACTTAGAGTAAGACGTCATCAAGGTAGCTGTCTCATGTGTTTATGAAAACTCCTAGTGGTTTACCGGCAAAAACAGAAGTCAGTTGGAGAATTTTGTGTCATACTGGCCCGTTGGCCATAGTAACTCAAGTTTAAGAACAGCCGGAAACAGAGCGGAAGATGCGTAGTTCAAATCCTGGCTATGGCACTGACATTCTGTTAATGGTATTCAAGGTTCTTCTTTTTCTTTTATCCAAGGGACCTCTTTTGAAAGCTCCTATCAGTCGACCTCAAAGATATTTTGCAAACATGTACATACTTTCTTTCATTTCCACTTATTTATACCCGTTCCCTTCAAAAAGTTGCAGGTCCTCCTTATTGGGTCTTCTCGGATATTTCCTTTCTTCACCAGGTAAACCCAATGTAGCGATTCTAGTTCTTCTCAGAGCCTCACATTCAAAAAGTATGTGGTACTCAACGTTACGTATCCTTAAATATATTACTGAATGTGCTCGCGGAACTTGACCTCGAATCTAAGCAGCTGTAAAATCTCCACAGTTCCGTGAATAAGTTTTAAAAATACATGCAGAGCTAATATAATACTTTGTGGCATGCATTTTCTGCTGAAATGCTTGAGGAAGCGGCACACTGAGCCTAAAGACATTGCACACTACATGTCCAGAAACTGAGTCTGTATTAAATTGGGAATACACGCCGAAAGGTTATGAGTTTAAGAACTGTTCACGGGTTGTTGGTCCTGATCTTGAAAGCTAAAGGCTAACGGTGCACTTGTCAACATGTGTTGCCGTCACGGAAGTCCCATGAGATAAGACAGACGTCGAATGGACCTGGCTACTGCAACAGCTCAGATGTGAGGTCACAACAAATCTTACAGATAAGCGCATCGACACGAGTGCAGTGTACAAGATTTTATATACTCATTTTTCAACAAGATATTTTTATACACTTTTTCTGCATGTTATCCATATAGGAGCATGTAGAAACGTACTTGTTTCCTTGACAATAACAAGAATAACAAGAGAATAAAGAAATGCAGGGCTCTTAATTGAATGCCATGTGATTTCATGTCTTCATCAACCTTATTTTATATAACTTACCTTCTTTCGTTTCACCCTCTTTGGTTTACGTTAAATCAATCATTTCCCAATGTTTTGTTTTCTTTTTTCCCAGTATTTCTTCATTCTATCTGATATTTTTGTTTTCCTTTCTTCTGCCAAAATAATAGGTTTGGATTTTAATGTAGATTTATCTTTGAACCTTATATTTTCGAATTTAGTTATTACTTTTGCTTTCCAGCCAAGTAATGAACTTTCTGTGATTTTTAATGCTGCTAAGTCTTTTTCAGTTTCTTTAAACCAGTTAGGTTTTGTTTTACGGTTACGGAAAAAATCAAAGATTTGTTTACTTAATCTGCTACAGTTCATTCTGAGGAGATGGTTATAAAACATTAACATTTTTCGCATGGAATCACCCTGACCGAGGTTAGAACTAGTGGCTTCTTGAACGCGACACTACTATCACGCTACAGAGACGGGCTAATGTCCTCCAACGTTAAGTCATATCGGACGATGAATGAAATGATGTTCAAATGGATCCAGGGTACATAGAACTTAGAGTTACCAGACAGTCATCTTTCAGAATAAGGAGAACTACCCTGAGCGAGATTATAACTAGGTATCTCTTGAACTTGACTCTACCAACACGGTACAGAGACTGGCCAGTGTCCTCCAACGTTAAGTCACATCGGACGATGAACGAATGAGTCCAGGGTACATGGAGCTTAGAGTTATCAGACATTCATCTTTCAGGATAAGGAAAAACCATATCAATCTGACCTAGATTAGAACTCTGGACCTCTTGAACGTGACACTACTACCACGCTACAGAGACGGGTCAATGTATTCCAACGTTAAGTCATATCGGACGATAAATGAATTGATCAAATGAGCACAGGTGTCATTGAGCTTAGAGCTACCAGACATTCATCTTTCACAATAAGGGAAAATGTTATCAACCTGACCGGGATTAGAACTCTGGACCTCTTGAACGTGACATTACCTCCATGCTGCAGAGACGGGCCAACGTCCTCCAACGTTAAGTCATATCGGACGATGAATGAAATGATGTTCAAATGAGTCTAGGGTATACAGAGCTTAGAGTTAGTAGACACTAATCTTTCAGGATAAGGGAAAACCTTATCACCCTGATCGAGATTAGAACTAGTGACATCTTGAACGTGACACGGTACCACCACGATACAGAGACGTACCAATATCCTCCAACGTTAAGTCATATCGGACGATGAATGAAATGATGTTCAAGAGAGTCGAAAGTACAAAGAGTCTTTAAGTTAGACATTCACCTTTCAGGATAAGGGAAAGCCATATCAATCTGACCGAGATTAGAACTCTGAACCTCTTAAACGTGACACTACCACCATTCTAATGAGACGGGCAATGACATCTAACGTTAAGTTTTATGGGACGATGAATGGAATAATGTTCTAATGAGTCCAGGGTGGATAGAGCTTATGGTTACAAGGCATTCGTCTTGAAGAATAAGCGAAAACCTCGTAAAAATCTAATCCAGATTACTAACCCTGACCGAGATATGAACTCGGGACGTCCTAAACTTTAGGCAGATATTCTACCATCTACGCTACAGAGGCGTTTTCATATAAGAAATTCAAATAGCTGTGTACTGGCAAAAGTGCACGATATATTTCAGGTTTAGATAAAAATAATTTTGTATAGAACTTTTATAAGAGTGAACAGGAAAAATACTATTCCAAAAACCTCACATTCGGAAATAAAAAAAAAAATTATTCTAGGGTAGAGCCAGACTGAAAAATTCAATGACATAGCCGGGATTTGAACCGCTGAACTTCTTTTGTACCCTTTCACAGTGCGTCCTACACACGGCTAGTGTGAAAGAACGATTTATTCCAGATTTTAAACAAACGTTTTAAAATACAGGAATTTAAAAGTTTATAATACATTTTGAAGTTATGGCCCCTTGAAATACAAATATTGGCTTAAAATTTAAAGTTTACTATTCAGATGTCCCGGGATCTATTCCTAGCGTGAGGATTGAAATGTTTGCTTATCAGGCGCCATTCCCCAACCCCCTAGGGTGTAGAGACACGTGTAATAGAATAATTGTGTTTGTGAACTTAACACAAATGTATCACCCAATACTTAAATGGTCCTTGAAAACGAAAGTAACTAAATAAAACATCATATTCCTCGTGTACCTACAAAAATTACAAAATATATTATAATCTAATCATCACAAATATAATAATAACTCAGATAAGCACTCAAATTCGAAATCAAATAAATATGTTTTGAATAAAATTAATTTTTCGTGGAATCCCCGTTATCATTCTGTAAATCAACTCTTGAATTTAGTCATTTCTCTGGAATTCAACCACAAAATTTTAATTAAATCAAGTATTGTAAACTAACAATGACGTTATGTAGTTTACATAAAAATATTTTTATCTGGTTTTGTTTTCCTATCCATTCTGGCTAGACTGTTTGCTTTTACAGTTATTTACATGCTCATCCAAATAAAGATATATGAAATGCTTTTATACTTTTTTTCTGTGGATACAAGAGGAATCTAACAAACTGAAATGATAATAAAATAACACGCTATACACTGAAACTCCATGCAGTTAAAACAACTGAAGCCACTTCAGAAAATTGGAAAATATTGGAAAATTCCAATGTATAGTAGCGAATACCTGGAAATGATTTAACACCGCTAAAATCTACCTCGAATAAAATGTTAGTATATTCTTTGTGACCTAAACATTTTGGCATGAATATAAGTTTATCTGTTATCCAATTATATAAAATAAAAGCCACAGGTTTTTAATTAGCTTTTGTTGTGATGTTAAGCTCGATACATTTTCTCAGAAACTGACTTTTTCAGCTCCTTCTATGAAACTTCATCGTCAAATATTCAATGAAGTATAATTCATTTTTTAAATTGACGTCCTCCAATATAAAGTCACCTACGGCAGTAAAGGAAATGATGGTAAAATGAGTCCAGATCATATAGTTTAGACTCACAAGACATTTATCTTTGAGGAAACAGGGAAACGTTATCACCCTGACCGAGATTATGACTAGGAACCTCTTGAACGTGGGACAGACGCGCCAACATCTACGCTACGGAGGCGGCCATACAATACTTCGTTTATCTACTGAACGTTAGTGGGAGAGAAAATCTAGAATTTTTATTACATTCACATAAGATTTTCTATTCATTCACCTACAAACTATATGCAAATTTGATTTTTACCTTACGTAAAACGGAACGAAAACAGAACTTGACTACTAAAATAATTCTTATGTTATTGTCTCGTAACGTTGAATGAATTATTTTATATACGAGGGTGACTAAAAATATAATGCCTCCTATTTTTTCCCTTAAATAAGTAAGTTATGTGAAAACTTTGAATTTGATGCAATTCCTCAAACTTTCTTCTCCAATCCCCTGCAGTAGTAACTTCGTAAGTCAACATGTGGCAGCACTGCATCCTCTTGCAAAATTACTGACATCCACATTCGTATTAGACAGCGTTTTGTAATTGAATTTTTGACTGCGGAAGGTGAAACGCCAATTCGCATTCACGAAAGGCTAAAAATTGTGTGTGGTGATGCAACGGTGGATGTCAGCACTGTTAGACGATGGGTTCATCGCTGTAACAAGGCTAAAGGGCAAACACCATTGGCAGATGAAAAGCGAAGCGTCAGTGACTCCATGCAACATTCAGACAGGCGATGACATCATTCTTGGTGATCGCCGGGTAACAAGTGAATTGTGTCGCATTACCTCCCTCAGTAAAGGCAGTGTGATGGCGATTGTTTAACAACCGGGTTACTCAAAAGTTTGTTTACGTTGGGTACCAAGAATGTTAACCACCCAAAACAAAGAAACATGGAGAGCAATAGCTTCCGAACACTTGCAGCGCTTCAATTTGGAGGGAGAGGAGTTTCTGGGAAAAAACTGTTACTGGAGAGGAAACGTGGGTTCAATTTTGTGAACCTGAATCAAAGAGGCAGTCAATGGAATGGCATCACAAAACGTCACTGAAAAAAAAAAATTCAAAACTCAGCGGTCGGTAGGAAAAGTTATGGTGACAATGTTTTGGGATGCAGAGGGTGTGCTTATGATTGATTTTTTGGAGCAGAGATGCACAATAAATTCTGTCCAGTACGTCAGAACTCTCAAAAAGCTGAAATCACATCTTTGCCAAGTTTGCCCAACTAAAACTATGGTGGAGAAAAAGATAGGAGGCATTACTTTTTGACCAACCCTCGTAGATTTTCTGTGGGGATACAGCTAAATTCCCAGCTAAAAGTCTAACAGCTGAAGTCTTCTTCGCAGTCATGTCCTTTATGGCTTCGAATCCATGCACAAGGGCTTCCAAGTTGTTGTATATTTAATTTTCAAATATCCTTTTCTCAGTTAAAAATCAGTTATTCCTTTTTTCTCTTGGACATAACAATAGACAGGTACGTCAAAACTCCGTCCCCCTAGACAACCAGTTTTAAAATATTTGACTATCACTTAAAGTCTACTGTACTACCACATTCCCTTGTTATTAATTTTTCATCTTTTTTACCTTTAATACTGATCGATCAGCAGTACAATGCTATACAGATAAGAGTGAAAAGTTTAGAAACCAATAAATTAAAGAACAATAACAGTCAGGAGTAGGCTAACAGGCCGCCCCCTAACCACATTAAGTTAGAACTCCAATAATACACTCTGAGGAATTAAATCAATATTGGAGATGTAAGACACACATCAAGCACTAGAATCACTAAAATCAGATGTATCACACATAAGCAGCTCCTGTGGTAGTCTCCTCTTTAAGCGTGAGGGTTGCCGCCTGCGGCTGCTGATATTATAATGCACAGCTCCTGGAACTTCACTTCTTGCAGCGTGGAAAAGAAACGGCGGGTGATCCTGCGAATGTAGTCGTGAAGAGGTAACAGTCCTAGTTCGTAATGGTGCTGCTGATTACTAATGAACTATGGAGCGTTGGTAGCGATGCGCATGAAGCGATTCTATATAACTTGAAGATGACGCAGACGACATGTGTGTGCGACCCCCCACACCTGGCAGGCATAAGTAATAAACGGACAAACGAGTGATTTGTAGAGTAACAATGAAGACTGTAGGCCAAGGCAGGAACGGCGATGTAACAGAGGTGAGAGTTTTAAACGCCACCCTGAGGGCAGTATTTTTTATCTCTTGGACATACAAATAGAAAGTAATGTCAAAGACCGTCACCTAGGCAGCCACTTTTAAAACATGTGAGTATCACTTAGTCTACTGTATTCCCATATTCCCTTGTCGTCATTCATTTTTATCTCTGGAGCATACAAATAGAACGTAATGTCAAAGGCCGTCACCTAGACAACCAGTATTAAAAGATTTGATTATCACTTAGTCTACTGTATTCCCATATTCCTACAATAAAATGAACAATAATATTATTGTAGCTATATATATATATATATATATATATATATATATATATATATATGTGTGTGTGTGTGTGTGTGTGTGTGTGTGTGTGTGTGTGTGTGTGTGTGTGTGTGTGTGTGTAATTTTACGTCCTCCAACGTTAAGTCATATTGGACGGTGAATGAATTGGGTGAAATGGTGCTCAAATGAGGCCAGGGTCCATGGAGCTAAGATTTTACCTGACATTCGTCTTGAAAGATAAGGGAAAACCACGGAAGAAACCTTATCCAGATAACTCACCCTGACCAAGTTTCGAACTCGGTACCTCTTGAACGTGAGGCAGACATGCTACCATCTACGCTACCGAGGCGGGCTTTGTAGCTATAGCATGGGCAAGTACCATACAGAGTAAAGTGCAGGTCATGCAACACAATGGGCTGCATTATCGATATTCTGGCCTTTCCAATAGACTCATGCTTTAGGGAATTTTTCTGAGGGCATTTTCCGTAACAATTCATAAGGGAATGTAAACTCATTATTTAATGAAGGAATTTTAAAATTACGATTGCACTAAACCGACACTGTAATGCATAGAATTATTGAACAAAACCCAATATATAAATGTTTTAATCATAAAACTAAAATCCAATAATGCATTCCGGCCGCCTTTTTCGATTTCATTAAAGTTCCAAAAACAAATAACCCGGCGCTTGGAATAATTTTAAATGCATTAAACCTCAAGGGTTATTAATTTCACATTTCGCCTATGATTAGCTTTTTGTGCTGATTTTAATTAAAACGTGTTGTAAAACAATTATTTTTGTGTTTACTTTTATTGTACTAAAATGATGTAACACTTACAAATTTAATAATTGTAATGACCATCCAAATCCTTAGGGGCTAAATATAGCAACCTTGTTAAAATGGTTTTTAAGAGGTCTCTAGTTCTAATCCCGGTCAGGGTAAGATTTTCTCTTATCCTAAAAGATGAACCTGGTAATTACAAGGTCTATGTACTCTGTACTCATTTCGACGTAATTTCGTTCGTCGTCTACAATTACTTAACGTTGGAGGACATTGGCCCGACTCTGTAGCGTGGTGGTAGTGTCACATTCAAGAGGTCCCTAGTTCTAATCTCGGTCAGAATATGGTTTTATGTTATCCTGAAAGATGAATGTCTGGTAATTCTAAGCTCTATGTACCCTGAACTTATTTGAATATCATTTCGTTTATCGTCTACAATGACTCAACATTTGAGGACATTAGCCCGTCTCTGTAGCGTGGTGGTAGTGTCACGTTCAAGAGGTCCCTAGTCTAATCTCGTTCAGAATAAGGTTTTGTCTTATCCTAAAAGAGGAATGTCTGGTAACTCTAACTTCTATGTATTGATACCGAAATTAAGGTTTGCCATAAGTAAAGAATCACGATGGATGTCAAAGGAATGTTGGTTCTTTGTCAGAACACGTCCAAGGGCAGTTAAGTCGAATAGCATTTTGGGGGAAAGTTGTTATAACAAAAGCAATGTAAGAAACAGTGTCCTTAGCAGATTTCTAAAGGGGCTCACTTGACTTCTTGAATAGGGTATTATTTGGATCATTCATAATGGCGACAAAACAGCCACAAAGGGATCTTTGGTTGAAAAGGAGTTTTCAGAAAGTGAAAGTGATACACCCACGCGCATCTTTGGTCATTCAAACAGTCTTCGGCGTGGAGCCGATTAGAGCGGTCCTAGGCGTGAGGGCGAGTAGGGCAGTCCTCTTGTTCTGTCTTGGATATTTGTCGGTTCATATATACGTGAGGAACGAATAAAGTTTATCGAGCAATAAACATCCTGCCGTCAGTAACTCTAAACAGGGATATTGGTAACCATTGGTCGGCAACTTCAATTTCGATGTTCTAAAAAAAGAAGCAGTGAATAAATAAGTTGGAAACGGGCATTCCAGTGTCAATAAATATCCTTCTCACACACATCCACGCATACCCTGTGAGAAACCTCATTGTTTTACCCTGAGCCACACATTATAATATCTTCAAAGTAGCATCAACGTGGAACATTGCCAAACATTATTGCTTCAAATTGGCGTCCCAACGTGGGCTTGTGTGACACCCATAAACATTTTAGTATCAGTATCGTGGACTCATTTGAACATTATATCATTCATTTTCCAAAATTAATTAACCTTGGAGGACGTAAATAAAAATACAAAAGTGATATTAGATTGAAAACCACTTTAAAGCTGCTGATAAAAATGAATATAGAAAAATTTCCAACTTCATTTATATTGGTGTGAATTCATGATCATTTGCATGACAGCCCTGAATGGGCCCTAGCTTTCTATAGAGGCTTTCGCCATTCTTCCCTCACCAAAGCTGTACTTCTCCAGTTCTTTATACCCAAAGTTTTTGTATCTCTTCTCACCGATAAAGCATTCCATGATCCAATTCGAAGGTGCCTTCTCCGTTTGTCTTGTCGTTTTAGGTGTGTCCATCCGGCTAACTCTTCTAAAGACCTTGCAAAAATTTGTGTTTTTATGAATGTGGGGTCGTCAGCTTCAACCCCCAACCTGGAGGACCAGGTCTCCATATTTATGTACCTGGGAGACAGTGTGGTGTGGCTATACCCCCAGACATTGGTTGGCCCAGGTACAACTGGGCCGCCGCTCCTCGTATCCATAATGGGCCCCTGAAGGAAATTATGTGAATTATATAACTGAAAACTTAAAAGGGAAATACCAAAAATGGTATTTATGTTCACAATTTTCGAAAGACTTTTCGTGAAAATTATAAAACAAAAGCAAACCACCCAAAAATACATAGTACATGGAACATGTTCATTTGTTTTTAAATTGGCATAAATTACATAGCGGTTTGAATTGAAATGCAATATATTTAAATATTTGAACGACAAAATACAAGTTCATAATCTGAAAATAGAATCTCAAACTGTCTTCACTCTCAATGACCTTTGTATAACCAGTAAACAGTAGAAAGTAAATAAAGTATATAAAATGTTGAATAGGTCCGATTTTATTGACTTGAATTTACAAGTACTTAAATCTGTTCACATATATACTTGTTTGTACTTTATGACGTGCTTACAGCAAGTTAAGTGTTATATTTTACTCAAGAATTGTCACTGAAAATACGTTTAGCCATTTTAATCTAAACGGAAGTAATTTTCGTAGCAATCTCCAATTTTCTGGGCCCAAATGACCTTGTTGTCGACGGGCCCTAAAACACTACACACACACACACTCACTCTCCAATTTTCTTCGAAAATTCCATTGATTCTGAATGGTTTTCCAAATATAAATCCAAAATTGTGTTTGTTGGTTTTATTTGGCTTAAAGGCTTTTCAGTCGTATTCCCTTTTCCTCAAGCGTTTCTCCAGACTTAGTGACCGTGAAACTTACCTAAGTCACATCCTCCCGGCTGAATTGCCCAGTTACGTCTTCTGAGCACTAATATAAGACGAGGAACGACGATGTGAATCGCGTCAGATACGCTAGACAAATGTCACATCAGTTTCTAGTCTCTAGTCTCTTTCTTAGTCACGTAGTTTTCTGATTACTTTTGTTAGTTCAGATTCTAGCTCAGCAAAATAAATTCGTTAAATGTAAAAGAAGCTATAAGAACAAGTGGAATAGGGGACAAAATTTAAACACTTATGTAAGTCATTGTTTAAAACTTAAAGAGTTCTTATTTTAATGGAAGTGTAACAATGTGTTTTTGAAAAGAAAAGGAAAAGAAAACGCAGAGTACTAAACATGTATAAGGTCATTACCAGTACAAAATTACTGTTTTTATCATGAGAGAAAAATAAGAAAGGAGCTGAATCGAAGTAAACATATAATGGTGCAAACAGCCATAAAATCATTTAGGAGAACACACCACAAAAGGAATTGATATTTTTGTTAATAGTGAATCAAGACTTACGAGGCGTTTACGTAAAATAAGGCCTCCAATTTTATTTAATATATAAAACATGTATATTATCAGTGAATATCACATTAATGGAAAGGTGAAACTTAAAGCTATTTTAAACGTAACCACAGTTGTGATCGATGCACTTTTGTATGCACTGTGGCAGTTTTTGTATACCCTTGTCATAGCACTCTCCCGCCAAGTTGCGCAGGTAGCGCTCAACTTCGTTTTCCAAATCATCGTCGGTCTGGAAATGTGTTCCACCCAGATGTGACTTCAACTCAGGAAACAGATGATAGTCACTAGGTACTAAGTCTGGACTGTAGGGGGGTGGGTGAGGATGTCCCTTCCGAACTGGGCCAGGAGATCAGCCGTTGCATGTGCAGTACACACACCTTGCGATAATGCAAACGTTCGGTCAAAATCTTGTCAGTCGTAGTCTTACTGATTTCAGGGACAGTTGAGTCCAGAGGATCTACTCCCATCAGTCCTGGATCCGTAGGACCAAGACCCGGGCCTCTTTAAAGCAGGGAGTATCCGAGTTGTCCTAAAGGGCGCTCGGTGTCCTCCATGGGGCTTTCCATAGGGAAAGACCTGGTTTACTAACAAGCCCCCGACCATCTGGTCCAAGGACCCAAGACGGGATGGAAGTGGATACGCTACTTACGCGCGCCAAAACCAAAGGTGAAGGCTACCGATACGACTTCGGTAGGGCCGCCTGGTGATCTAGCACACTTCTACTAGCTCTGCAGGCTAGTAACCCGGGAATATTAATGGCTTCCCTCAACCCCGTCCGGAGACGTACCTCATTCCTACGGGTGTTGGGAACCACTGCCCCCCTCGAGACCAACCCAATCCGAACAACTTCCAAGTTCGCACAGCTCGCGAACTGTCACACGCCGATCTTTAAGCATTTCTTGCTCCACTTTTGCAATAATTTCGGCTGAAACCGAAGGCCGACCAGAATCTGTTCATCCTGGACGTCTGTATGTCCGTCTTTCAACTCTCTGACCTACTTTCGCACTTTTTTGACGTACATACACTGTGGCCTCTAGACTTCGAATAACTGACGATGAATTTCAGTGCCTTTGGCACTCACAAAACGGATCACTGCACGCAACTCGCACTTGGCGGCGGAAGTCATAGGAAGCTCCATCGCAAACTGTTGCCCAGCTAAGACTAATGGTTACAACGGGTTCGTTGTGGTGGGGATTTGAAGGGGTGAAACCAAGCCACATGCCAGTGTTGCCGGATCTCGCGTAATAGCGTTCCTCACGGCTCCAGCGCCTTGGAGACCTTATTTTACTGACACGCCTCGTATTTTATCGACGAGTAGAAGGTGCGTTAATTTCCGCAAGTGTATAAATAAATCTTGAGTAACATAAATGTTTTACCAAGCACCTACCCCAATCATTAAAAAGGCTTACTACTTTTCAAATTAAACTGTAATAAAATAATAAAACTATTTGTATTTTTTTCTCTGGAACATAGGGCTATTTAGACCAAGGATGTGTGTCGTTGGCTAATACCTAATATGAGAGAATCAATGTTGGCTAGTCGTTTGTTTTAATTCTTGGTATAACAATTGATTCATACATAATTAAGAAAAATAATGTTTAATACAACTTTATTGAAACAAGGGAAGGTATCTATACCAGAAAAGGTTTTGGAGGAAGCAAAGACTATATACACTTGAAATGTGCCCGCTTCGGTAGCGTGGTGGCAGCGCGTCTGTCTCACGTTCGAGAGGTCCCGAGTTCGATTCTCGGTCAGGGTGAGTTACATTGATAAGATTTTCCGGGGTTTTCCCTTATCCTAGAAGACGAATGGCTGACTCTAAGCTCTATGGACCCTGAGCTCATGTGAGCATCATTTCACCCTTTCCATTCATCGTCCGATATGGCTTAATATTGGAGGATGTAAATTACACCAAAAAAGACTTGAAATGTAGAGCTAGTTTATTGTATTTTATTGCTACAGCAGTTAACGTGAAATTTTATTCATCCTTAAATTTAAAGCGCTATTTTCGTTGTTTAATTTTACATTAAGTACAACTTTACAAAAAAATAATGCATAAAAATAATTTAATAAATCTGAATATAAACATTAATAAGTATGAAGCTCATTGGGTAAGTCATACTCAAATAATGAATGCAGAGACACCACCATTGCTTTCTGAGAACGGTAAACCAATACAAAGCAAAAGAAATGCTGAAAGACCAAACAAAAGACAAACGCTTCAGGTGAACTGAAACAGTCAGATTCAGAAATTACGTCAATGTTTTTGAGAAAGCTTGTTAAACACACGATAAGCACTCTGAGTACCAGTTCTTTAATAGTGCTAAACGATTTGTAGATCATAAGATGTTAGATCGTACATATTATGACGCTGGCATGTTGAATGGGCATCAATTTCAGAAATACAAGTTGTTAAGTCAGCCTTTTACAGTTAGATGTTGTTAAGTCAAGTAGTTGCCGTATTAGTCGTTTGGTGGTGTAACTACACTGTGCAACCCAAGCTCTTTGATATCATGTGTTGATACATTTTGGATTACATATTTAGACATTCCTCAAGTGCGCTTTCAGAAAGTTATTCAGTACTTCCCGATACCAAGGCACTCTTTCATGACTATTGACAGAATTTTTGGCAATATTGAGAAGAAGAAACGATCAATAGATAAAGTCTTAGTTCCTTCCACAAGGGTGAAACTGATCAAAGATTCACTATGGAAGAAGCCCATTGATGTCCATGTGTCCACTGACCGAGAACGAGGAAATTTATGGTGCTCCAGTAGTTGAGGTTTTTGGTTTCAAAGATGCCTTCGACCAAGTCCTTGTAAGAAATATTCCTGAAATCACTTTAATCCAGGGTGTGTATTTCCTAAGAGGGTGTGTACAAGAAGTTCGTCACACAATGTCTTCCTATCTTTATCATCCCCATTCTCTGTTGAGCAGAGTAGTGAGGTTACAAGCCTTATACAAGGCATGTGATAGTGCGAAAAACACACCAGATAGGCTTCGGAAGATTAAGAAGGCAAAATATTAGGATGTTCTTTCACTACTGGAACATGACACTCTGCCTGAAGGTATCACATTTTATGACACAATGACATATGGAGGTGAGGTAGAAGATGATGTAGTAGAGATGGAGTGAGGTTTTGATGACAATCTTGTATGTCAATCCATGAAGTTCATACTATATTAGTCCATAGTAGGGATGTATTGGTGAATATAAAGTAATAGTTTATCCATACCTAGTATAATATTGTATAATGGAAAAACTCTTAACACTAAGAGTCAGAAGCTGTTGAGTCAAGCGACTTAACAACTTCTCATCCATTTTAAGTTAAAAGTTGTTAAGTCCTAATAATAAAATATCCTGTCACATGCTACATATGTAAAACTATGAGAAACACTTCAGCACAGTACTTTGGACCTCCAAACGGACCCACCACACAAAATTCTTTCATTTGCATTACTATTTTGGCATCTAAAATTACTTTTGAAAACTTTGAACAGCTCTCCTGCACAATTTTGAAATAGTGACTTAGCAGCTTCTGTTTCTGCCCACTCCAGTTACTAATCTATGATGCATGGAAATTTCTCATGTACGTTTAATATGATAGGAGTGAGTGAGTGAGTGTGTGGTGTTTAAGGGCCCGTCGACAACAAGGTCATTTGGGCCAATATGATAGGATGGGATGGGATGATTATTAAATATGTTCTGATTTCATGTGCTAATGAATTTAAATTGTATTTATCATTAATAAATATTTATATATGATAGGATGATTAATAAATATTTATGAATGATAAATACAATTTAAATTCATTAGCACATGAAATCAGAACCTTGCTTCAAAACCATCCAGGACATATTTGCATGGGATGGCTTAAAGGACACAGTGGAATTTTAGGTAGCGAGAGAGCTGATTGCTTGGCTAAGAAGGCTGCAGAATCCAATCTTCCTGTGACATACCCTTTATGTCCTATTTCTAATGTAAGGAGAATAGTAAATCAACATATTCTTGAAGAATGGCACCAACAATGGCTAACAACTCCAAATGGAAGTTTAACAAAAACATAATTTTTCCCTAGTGCTTATGACAGAGGAAAATGTGAAACTCTTTTACCAAATTTTGTTTCGACACAATTTTTAAGTGGACATGGTAAATTTGGTGAATACCTATCACGCTTTCACGTAACATTCAACCCCGTGTGCATGTGTGGTGAAGAATTTCAAACTGTGGTTCATCTCCTTTTCGGTTGTCCCATTTTCTGGAGAGAAAGACAAGAATTAATATTCACGCTAGACTCTCTAGGAACTGAATTTTCTGCTCCGCTGACATCTTCGCTAATGAAGCCACAACAGTATAATACTTCATGATGTTTATAAACTCAGTGTTTAAACGTCTGAAATAGTTCAAATTAACATGCATCAAATTAAAACATATTTTCTTCCTTCTAGTATTTAAAATATTTTTGTCGAAATTGTATATATTTATGTATCAACTCTAGCCCTAATATACCGCTGTGTAAAATAGGTTTCAATAAATCTGGATAAATAAAAAAGATATGATAGGATGGAAAATTATTCTTTCTTTTTATTGCGGTATAGTGGCGTATTTTTATTTTTTTACTTTCTCATTCTTTATTGGACGTTTTCTTCCTAATTTTTTCCAGTATATGACACTTTTGGTGGCATCTTCAGCGTTTTCATGGTTGATAAACATGCTGTCGACTGTACAGGGATCAAATATGGATATTTCTCTCTAGGTATAAGTATTCATCTATCATCTATATTTTCTTAATAAAATATTTAATCTTACAACTCAATAACATATTTCATTCCATTATTTTCAAGTGTTTTTATAACAACTCCGACGAATGTTTTTCCTCAATATATGTATATATTTGCTGTCGTGGCCCCCTGCGTGTATTTCTAATTAAAGTCCTTCCTGTGGATGAAGCCATAGAGAAATAAATACAATGGTTAGAGAAAGTCATGTGTCTGTGGCAGCAGGTAAGAATTTTTTATTCGGTAAAAGCAATATATTTTGTGTGTATATGACCCAACTGTATATTTAATCATTACGAGCCTGTTGTTTTCTCTTACATATCTGCAACATGCATACAGTATGAACTATAAAAACAAACACCTGTTATTTATTGCTCCACTTTTCAAGTTTAAATTACGCTTCTCTACCCCTCCCCCTTCCCCACAGAGAATTTCCGTTCATTCTCTCTCTCTTATCAGGTGAACAAACAGTTGGTACTCTTGCTGTGAGACAAACGCTGTTGCACATTCTTCCGGTGTAGTTGGCAACCTCGCAACTTGGGAATGGCAGCAAAGTTCATTACGAAATGAAAAAGCTTGTACTTAAAGGGAATATTATTCACTTTAAAACGGCAGAGGGTGCTCCAAAACCCTGTCCAGGTAAGCATGAGTTAATTAAACGGGGTGGGAGGACCCCCAAGGGCTTGTATAACCTCACAATTGCTCTTGCCTCGTCTCGCAAGACGTGTTAAAATGTTTGGACAGCTAAAATACTGCTTTTAATAAAACATTGTTACCAACTTCAAGGTTTCTTTTATTAACACAAGTGAGTTTTTAGAGAATTCTAATATCAAGTTGAATTTCCAAGCGGTTTAACTTTACTGCAAAGTAAAATTTCACTAAAAATTTGATGAGTTTACATTCGCATGTCTATTCCTTTTCCCGCTAGCTATTTTACTCAATCTTATTCTGCTATAATAATGATGAGGAGGAGAAGGAGGAGGAGGAGGAAGAGGCGGAGGAGGATGAGGAGGAGGGTGAGGAATATTAGCACGATGAGGAGGAGGATGAGGAGGAGAATGAGGAGGAGGTGGTGGCGGAGTAGGAGGAGGCGGAGTAGGAGCCGGAGGCGGAGGAGTAGGTGTATGAGGAGGACGAGGAGGAGGAGGACGCGGAGTATGAGGAGGAGGAGCAGGACGCGGAGTATGAGGAGGAGCAGGACGCGGAGTATGAGGAGGAGCAGGACGCGGAGTATGAGGAGAAGGAGGCGAAGTATGAGGAGAAGGAGGTGGAGTATGAGGAGGAGGACGCGGAGTATGAGGAGGAGCAGGACGTGGACTATGAGGAGGAGAAGGAGGCGAAGTATGAGGAGGAGGACTAGGCGGAGGAGGCGGAGTATGAGGAGGAGGACGCGGAGTATGAGGAGGAGGAGCAGGACGTGGAGAATGAGGGGGAGAAGGTGGCGTAGTATGAGGAGAAGGACGAGGCGGAGGAGGCGGAGTATGAGGAGCAGGACGAGGAGTATGAGGAGGAGGAGGAGGAGGAGGAGGAGCAGCAGGATGAGGAGTATGAGGAGGAGGAGCAGGACGCGGAGTATGAGGAGGAGAAGGAGGTGAAGTATGAGGAGGAGGAGAAGGAGGCGAAGTATGAGGAGGAGGAGAAGGATGCGGAGAATGAGGGGTAGAAGGAGGCGGAGTATGAGGAGGAGAAGGAGGCGGAGTATTAGGAGGAGGATGAGGATGTTTTTGTTATTTACGTCCTCCAACGTAAGTCATCGGACGGTGAATGAATTGGGTGAAATGATGCTTAAATGAGTTCAGGGTCCGTGGAGCTTAGTTACCCGAAATTCATTTTGGAGGATAAGGGGAAACCCCGGTAAAAACCTTATCCAGGTAACTCACCCTGACCGAGATTCGAACTCGGGACCTCTTGAACGTGAGGCAGACATGCTACCATCTACGCTACCGAGGCGGGTGATGAGGAGGTTGGGGAGGATGATGAGGATGATGAGGGTGATGAGCATGATGATGAGGATGATGAGGATGGGGAAAAAACATGCCAAACAAGGAGGTCCACGCTAGGGTTAGCATTTAGACGGATAAATGGAAGAAAATCTGGGGACTGGTTATAAATTGGAGGCAGTTAACCAACCTAAAATTTTTAGATGACATTATATTTGCAAACTCAGCGACAAAACTACAAGATATATTGAACTGTCAACGACAAAAGCAAAAAAGTGGGATTACGAATGAAGCTCA
>CM060959.1:46476368-46618868 GCA_030765055.1 Mantis religiosa | reverse complement strand
GGACTGTAATTTGGGCTCAAAAAATCAATTTTCTTTCGTTTTTTTTCATCTTAAAAAATAGTAGAAACCTTCCTTTTCAAAATGATTATATATAAATGAATGAATAAATGTATTAAACTTAATTATAAATGCAAATTCTCATATATATTTACAATTTAATATTTATTTTATATATACTACTACATCCTTTAAGTTACATATAAAATTGCAGCTCTTTATGCAGTTGCTAAATTTGCTTAGGCCCATAGACTCTAACACCATGGTTTTTTAGCTATAGGACCCTATTTACCACTTTTGGTCTTCAATCTTCATTATCCTGATTATCCTTATTACTAATTTTTCTTAACCATTTATTTCTCACTAAACCTAAGTACGTTCATATCTCCAATACATTGTTTCTCGAATTAACACTCAGTAACCTTTTAACTAAAATTGCACTTGGTAACATAGTCCACTCGAATTCTTTGTTTCCTCACATTATATCAATAAATGACAAAATAATTTACTTTCATATTACACAGTATACACTTTCCTTGTTCTTCTCTCTCGCCTAAGTCTTTTAACCTTATCACTCCTTTTCTGGCCCATGAAAAGCCTTCTTTATTACTAAACAGCGAACAAAATACTGTTGGAGGCGTGGCTTATCAACTGTTGAGTCCTCTAGCTTTCCCCCTCTACCGACAGTTTAGATTGCCTCTCCTCCATCGCGCGGACTGCACTGTTCATGTTTCATTCACTGTTACACTCACTCTTTGCATTTTCTGCCAAATCACTGCGTTGTTCCTGAGGTTTTAAAGAGTCTGTCTACTTGTTGATCGATTGTGAGATTATGTCTGAGGTAATTATTTTCTGTTAACTTTGAAAATCAAAACAGTATTACAATACACTCGTTTCATGTGGTGTGCGCTCTGTGGCATGCAGGAACGGAGGTGGGAGTCACGTGATGCTTGGATGGCCAGAAGGGGAGAAGGCTCTCCTCGCACACGCGCACACCGAAAGCAGTTTGTTTGCGGCCTACCTGTAGTCAATTTGTCACTAATATGCACATATTTTTCTCTTTCCCAATTCATTTTTATCTCTCTATAGACACATACTCCCCATTGTATCCTGCCTTTCAGTATCTTCTATCCTCATTTTGTCTCTCTTCCAGAAACCTTCCTCTAATCTATTGCTATTCCTCCACATATCCCCATATCCTATTTCACTCAGAATTCATTGTATTTTCTTGTACCAAGTATCTTGTTTAATACATTTTTGCTGCATTTATAAACACTGAACCAGTATTTCAATGCCCTTTCCATAATTTTAGCTTTGCTACCATATCTTCCTAACTCCATTTGTACAACCTCATTTGGTGATGCTCTTCGTAAGCCCACAATTAATTTGCAAAAACTCTATGTACCTTGTTTACATTATCCCATCCTTCCTCTACGCCCCAAATTTCAGCTCCATATAACATTTCGCCTCGACTACTGCCCCATATATTCTCTCCAACCATTGTATTTGTATCCCTGGTATTTTATCTATACATGTTCTAATAGCTGTCATTGCCAGTTTCCCTTTAGCTAATACTGTTTAGCCTTATGCGTAGATAATTACATTTCCTTACCACCTCAATTTCATTCCCTTGCCAACTCCATTTTTCATCCTTCTGTAACTTATTACCTTTTTCGAGTACCATCATTATTTTTTAGTGTTTATTCTCAGACTCCATTTATTACGAAACTCCTGTATGGTTCCCATAATTTTGTATACTCCTACATTTGTTATACTTCCTGCAACAAGATCATCAGCAAATAGCAAACCCGCTACTTATTTGTTTCCAATTATTGGAAGGTGTCTACTTTCATACTTGATTTCCTATGGAATATCATCGAAGAACAAATTAAATAATACAGGACTTAAATTGCAACCTTTTCTTAACCCTATGTAATTTGAAGTCGTTTTCGTCAATAGATTATTTACTGTTCATGTATTTTATTGGTACCGGCACATTTAAGGCTTTAAATTACCCCATTTAAATATGGCGGCTCACTGGGCCACGCCCACCTGGTGAAGCCAACATGAGAATTGCTCACTGATGATACCGAAATTAAGAATTTCAATGTATAAAGAATCAGATGGATGTCAAAGGAATGTTGGTTCTTTGTTACAACACGTGCAAGGGCAGTTGAGTCGATTAGCAGTTTGGGTGAATAAGTTGTTTTAACAAACGACACGTAAGAAACAGTGTCCTTAGCAGATTTCTAAAGGATGGCTCTTGACTGCATGAATAGGGATCATTCATAATGGCGACAAAATAGCCACAAAGGAAATCTTTGTGTGAAAAGAGGGTTTCGAGAAAGTTAAAGTCACATGTACAACCATGCGCATCTGTGGTCATTCAGACACTGACTGGCAAGCCATTAAAACAGTCTGAGGCGTGAGGGCGATTAGGGCAGTCTTCTTGTTTTGTCTTGGGACAAGTATATCAGAAATGAGAGAAGATATTTGCCGGTTCATATATACGTGAGGAACGAATAAAGTTTATCGAGTAATAAACATTCTGCCGTCAGTAATTCTAAACAGGAATATTGGTAACCCTTGGTCGGCAACTTCAATTTCGATGTTCTAAAAAAGAAGCAGTAAATAAATAAGTTTGAAACGGGCATTCCAGTGTCAATAAAACCACCCTTCTCACACATATCCACGCATACCCTGAGAGAAACCTCATCGTTCGCTAATCATTTTTGCTTCACTGTGTCTGATGGGTTATATTTTCTCCTTGAAACAGCAGGTATTGTGAACAGACGAAAATGAAAAAAAATGTACATTAAGCACATAGCGGAGATAAAGTAAGCGAAATTATTAACTTTTGATAAATACTGTTTCAAAATAGAGTAAATTCTTATACTGTTTATTTAAAATAACATTATTCCTAGGACAAATAACCATAAAGCGAAACATTTATTTAGCTTTTGTTTTGTCTAGATTGACTACTCTATGGACTTGAATTAAACAGAGTCGAATAGTTCCGATAATTCTCGATTCCTTTCGATACAACACGAAAGTTGCGACATGTTTGGCGATGTTGCCGCATTTGTTTTTGTGATCTCAGGTCAGTACTGAACGGCGTTCATCTCATCTAAGATCAGCATTTTACAACCCACGCGGGTTCGTAAACTTAGTTCAGTTTTGATCTTCGATTATAAATAAACTGCAGTTAGCGATTTTTATGCAACCGGGCCGCAGATGATTTTTATATATTTTATACCCTGCCCATATTTATATCTGTTCATTTTCGTATTAAGTAGTATGCTAAAGGCTTATTTTCCGTATTAAATACATAAAGGTCTACGGCAGACCTCGAAAATTATCCACAAAAGAATTTTTCTTCCCTCGCTGCGAATTACTAAACGTTTTTATCAGCTGGCGAATTAATAAGAAAAAACAAATGTTTCACTTAAATATGCAAATATTTTATCTTCCATCCCATTTTTTGTGTTTAAACGGTGTAGCCTACGAGGGGAGTAAAAAAAAGGAGTGATAGCTTAATAATACAAATTGGGCTATAAAGAGTGAAATAACGGTGCCAATATTGAGTACCTAGCGCTTGCTAAATGGACAGCCAATAAAATTGCGACGCCATTGATGCTGCCATTTGGAGGTGTCGAAAGGCAATGAAAATAAAACGTGTAGGATAGCGGTTATCTGGATTACCTCTGCAATAAAGTGAAAACTAACGCAATACTTTCACTTGAAATTGATAGAACCCTCGTGTATAGCACTTATTATTCGCTTTTTTTTTTTTTTACAAACGTCTATACTTCTATCTATTTCATGTTAATCGAGATGTAGAAAATGTTTAAAGCAGATCCTGCGTAAATTAAATCCGAAAAGCTCAGAAGTAAATATTACTTCGCAGCAGCGCAGCTACCAAAGCGACATTTACTTTGTCTCTACTAACAGTAGCAGTAAGTTGGCCTATTGACTAAACAAGTTGTTTCGAAAAGACACCGAACGAATATACCCGTTTCGAGTTTATAACTTAATTAGTCCGAATTACGGTGTCACAGCTTCGAAATTCTCTGAGGTATAATTTCATGCAGCATTAAATATTACATTATTTTGTGATTAGGCAGTGCAAGAACCACTGGTAAAATGCAGAGGCTGTACCCAATTAGTCCAAGAACCGTAAGTCCTAGGACCCTGGCCGGTGTAGAGTTTAACGCCCGCTTTTACTACATACGGCAACACCGATGATAGATGAGATGAAGATGGAGCACCGGTGGAATAAGATGGCGGGGGAAACCGGAGGTCCCGGAGAAAACTCGCCCCAACGCCGTGTTGTCCACCATAAATCTCACTTTGCGGTCGCCTAGGATCGAACCCAGGCCGCCTTGGTGAGAGACAAGCGGTCTAACCACTGAGCCACGGCGTGGCCAACCCTGGCCTCCTTCAACCCGGGAGCAATGGATAACTCCGGAGCTCTTTCAATAGGGCATGTGGGCATTTCCGGGAACGAGGAGACGGACGCGGCTGCTAAATCCGCTTGCCGTTTGCCCCGGAGTTCAACCCATACCAGGATGTGCAACGTTTTTTCCGTCGCCAGCTCCTATCTGCTTGGCAGCAATCCTGGACAGCTTTAGAAGGCACACAACTCCGGGCGATAAAGGAGAGCGTACAACCCTGGCCAACTTCCTGCAGGGATAACCGGCGGGCAGAGGTGATACTCACCCGGCTGAGAATTGGGCACACACGAGCGACTCATGGCCACCTGTTAAGAGGGGAACCAGCCCCTGTGTGTGCTCCTTGTGCAGTACGCTTCACTGTGCGGCACGTATTGCTTGATTGCCCGCAGTATGCCCGCGTTCGCCAGTCTTTGGGCCTAAGGAGTAACCTGCACGGTATTTTAGGGGACGACCCAGTGGCCGTGGATAAGGCACTGCGGTTTGTTTTTAAAATCGGTTTTAATAAACGAGTCTGACTTGTATTTTATATTTATTAATTTTAGAGTTTTTAAGTTTTTAGTGCTGGGACGAGTTTTTATGTGCTTTTAATAGGTGAGTGTTTATATTTCATCTTACTTTTTAACTTTGTGTAGCTTTTAGTTTTTAGAGTTGACTTCGGGCCCAAATGACCTTGTTGTCGACGGGCCCTAAAACACTACACACTCACTCACTCAGTCTCTCAATAGGGCAATACCCCACCCCCCCCCCCCCCCCCGTTGACAACGTCAAGATGGGATGGAAGTGGATACGCCACTTACGCGCGGCAACCCCACAGGGAAGACTACCGAAAACCTCGGAGGTTCCGCCTGGTGATCTAGCACACCTACTAGCTGTGCAGGCTAGTACCCGGGAATTATGAGGCAACCCGCTACCCCCTCCGGGCGGCCGTAGCCTGGTCGGAGGTACCCAATTCCCCACGGGTGTTGGGACACACTGCCCCCTCGAGTCCAACCCAATGCGAACAACTCCCCATCGGGAGGGGCTCGGCAGTTCGGTCCGAGGTTCCTCTAGTAACCTCAGAGGTACCACGAGTGCTAAAGGTTCCGCAGCGCTCTCACCACAACAGCATTCCACCACTGAAAGATGGCGTATGCGTTTTGAGCTAAATGGAGGTCATGTAGAAGGGCACTAAAATATGTGTAACACTTCAAAATAATATTAATTTTTCAATCACTGTCTTCCTTCATTGAAATGGATAGTAACTTTAGAGACAGCCTGCATTAGAACTAGGGACATCTTGAGTGTGAACCAAACACTCTGCAATCTAGGCTATAAGGAGCGTCTATAAAAGGCAGAATATTTTGTTACCTCTGATTTTTTTAGTATATTGACTATGAATACTCTGGATAGAAAATTAATAATTATATATTTCTATACACATTTGCCTAGCGATGAAGGATAACCGCATACAGTCCAGGCCGACACCTCTGAGGTTATCGCGGAGCTATCTCGCCGTTGTGCACCTAGTTTTAGACATCAAAGCACAGAAACAATTTCCGCTCGCTTCATGAATGAATGCAGTTTGGGAGGTATTTAACCCAGCACAGGGGCTGTGTTGGTGGTTAGAGGGGAGGTCCCACGGGGACGTTTCATTTTTGCTTTTCCTCTTTTTTGTGTGTGGACATGTTTTAAATAATCGCCCACCGCTTCAGCTTAAAACGATGTGTGTTAATTTTTATTTGGAATGGCGATATTCATGCATGCAGATGCATTGGTTTTATATACCTATCTGTCTAGTTATTGAATTCTTTCCGATAGCCGTCAGGTATAGGGATGTGGCGTTTTATGTATGTTAATCAGTCATTCCACGTTAAATCTGTGGAATTAAAAATTAAATGTTATCATTGTTACGTTGTCAGGTAGAGGGCAGTTACATTTCAACAGGATACCAAAAGTTCATTTGTTTTTCACCCTTGGGTAGAGGTATGCTTTACCAAAGTAACGAATTGCTTTGTGTAGCGATGCTTTTTTTTCGATTTTAGCAGTAAAAGGAATAAAATATTAATTACAAACACCTTATGATGTCTTAACACAAGAAGGCAAGGCAGAGGAATGTATAACCTCCGGATATAGGCATGATAGGTTCATGTGAAATGCACAATGTTGTCACAGCTCACCAATGCATTACCTATAACTGCACTTACTGAGACGAGCACTAGATCTGGCAGCATGGGCAATTGATATACTCTCTCATACACTCATTTCGTAATAAACAGATCACTACCACAGCAGATAAAGTAGCTCAAACCCCTCTCCCTCTTTAGGTGATGTTTGCCTTCTTGTGGTGGGTAGACAGCATAGTTATATTCTTTGCTCTTGTATTAACTATTGCTACAGATGCTTATTCCCCTACGTTCTTCATGTTAATAGAGATAAACAGTATCTTATTGTTTATTTTATTGTACTCGTAGTAATATGGGAATACAGTCAACTTTAAGTGATAATCAAATGTTTAAAATCTGTTTGTCTAGGTGACGTACTTTGATATTACGTTCTATTTGTATGTCCAAGAGAAAAAATGAATAACGATAAGGGAATATGGGAATACGGTAGACTTTAAGTGACAGTCAGAGGTTCTAAAACTGGTTGTCAAGGTGACGGTCTTTGACTTTGCGTTCTATTTAATGTCCAAAAGATAAAAAATGAATAACGACAAGAGAATATGGGTATACAGTAGACTTTAAATGATAGGTGTTTTAAAACTGGTTGTCTAGGTGATGGTCTTTAACATCAGGTTCTATTTGTATGTCCAAAAGATAAACAAATAAATACCGACAGGAGAATCTGGGAATGCCGTCGACTTCAAATCAAATGTTCTAAAACTGGTTGTTTAGTTGAGGGACTTTGACATTCCGTTCTATTTGTATGTCCAAGAGATAAAAAGTGAAGGTGCAAGGTAATATTCGAATACATTAGACTTCAAGTGATAGTCAAATGTTTTAAAACTGGTTATCTAGGTGACAGTCTTCTAGTTTCTCTTTTGTCTGTATGTCCAAGAGACCAAAAATGAAGGTGCAAAGGAATATGGGAATACAGTAGACTTTAAATGATAGTCAAATGTTTTTAAACTGGTTACCAGGTGACGGACTTTGAAATTCTGAACTGTTTGTATACGACCAAGAGATAAAAATTGAGTTTACAACGGAATATGGGAACATGGTGAATTTTAAGTGACCTTCAAATGTTTTTAAACTTATCGGAGCCCCATTTGATAAATACATGATAATCATTTTATCTTTTTTGGTGTCACATTGGTGAAGTGGCAGAGAGATCTTGGTGCTCCATGCCAAACAATCCTTTACCTGGAATATTATTAGAAACCTTTGATTTACTTAAATACGGCTTTAATGATTTTGATTGAAAGACCGCAAATTTAAGATATTTTCATGGCAAAATAAATACAATCCTGAATTTCTTGGGCAAAGTATCTGAGTTCACTTATGTTGGAAGAATTTTGTATAACTGGTTAAGCATAAGAGATACACAAAATATTACTGCACAAAAAACGTAGATCTGGTTAATGCATACAGTTTTGTTACAATATATAATAATAAACCCTGGCGCGACAACCCTAAGAGAGCCAAGGCCTACCAACCCGACTGCCGGCCTCACGCCCACTTAGGCAAAGTCGAGGTGGGCGATCATCCAACCGTTACGGGAAGGAGATGTGGTCAACATCTCGGCATCCCCCAGCCGGAATTTTGGTTTACTTGACCAGGGCCGCTTACCTGGCGTAAGCTCCTCACTTTCCTCACAATGCTCAGTGGGCACCGGTCCTATACCCCGGAGTTAAAATACGAACCCCATAGGTGGGATCGAACCCGGACCACTTTCCGTGGCCAGGAGCCAGGAGCCCGCTACGCCATGACGCAGAACACGTTTTGTTATGCTACTAGCCATTTCCGAGGTAACTCTTTTTATTTCTTCCCCATTGGTGTTTAAATGAACTACATAGAGCAACAGGTGATGCCGTGATTGGATGGGTTCGATTCCGGGGAACCACATGTGGGATTTGTGATGGGCAAAGCGGCGTCTGGGAGTGTTCGTTATGGTATCTCCGCCCCCCCTCCCCCCATTCATTCTACCAACTGCTCCTTAATCACTTTTTTATTTCACCTTCTTGTCATTTCCTGTGAAAATCATGTGAACGTAACCAGGAGATATTTTCTTAATTGTACCTCGTAGCTACAAGTATACGTATAGCACATGCTCAGGGCTGAGGAAGTGTCCTGATGCAGTTTTCTTTGCGAACGCGCCATCATCACATGCCACAAAGTGCAATTTCATCACAAGTTAATAATTCATGCCGCCTCCCTATTATTTCTAATGGAAGTCCATCCCCCTGCTGGCTTCAAATTAACAGCTATAATTCATCTCTTTGGAACAATACGTAACGTTACCATGACAACTAACAATACGGCAGGAATTTCATTTGGATCGTACAAGTTTTCTCCAAGGAATCCCACCAGCCTTGGTGCTTTATCAGCGTCTTAGCGGCCACTTGCTTCACATCACTTTACAAACTAATCTTACAAAAGCTATCTACAACTTGTCTAATAGCAAGCAGTTGAACTTTGGAATTTCACTTGAAGATTGTGTGTATATGTGTGAAATATGTAATTAGGAATCCAAAAGTTACACGTAAATCCTTTATATCAGAGTTTTTCGGGCTATAAGTTGCTTTTCTTTTTTCTCTTTTCTTTTTTCGTGATTGTTGAAGAGAATTCATGGCACGAAATTTAAATTACAGCCGTATTGATACATTAAGTAGAGCAACGGGCGACTCCACCACAATGTTACTATCCACTTTGTATGTATTAGGTGTTTTAAATGGGATCTTTGACGTTGAACGCTACTATACAGGTTAGCAACCAATCGGAGTCCTATGGTGTTCTCATATTGCATTCCTCGTAATTAGTGTGTGACAAGCGATAACTGAAACCACCTCTAATGAATAATGTTTGCGCTAAGAAAAAATTCACAAAAAGTGATCCATGAGTGAGGTAGGGAGTAATGTGTCCAACATAACCGTAAAACCACATTTTTAGCTCAAATAGCTTTCCTAATACAAACAAATGAAGCACCAATATATTATAATGCATTGTATTGTCACCCATCGCATTTTTGTGTTGGACTCGCGACAAGCAAGTACCGGCGCGTGCGCAGGAAGGAAAGAAAGAACAGATAGTAGGTCAATCGCTGAACGCTTGTCTAGGATGAGAAGGAAACAAAAAGAGGAAGGGACAGTGGTATCTGGATAGTTACGTCTTTCTCTTGCCGCTAGGAAAGGCCTTGACACATCGGCGGTTTTCTAGAACTATGACTGGAGGTATAAAAATCCAGCAAAGTGTGAGCGGGAGACAGTTGCTAGTGTGCTGTTGAGTTGCAGCTGTGCAGAAATTATGAGTGTGCGGGCATTTGAAGTGTACCACAGTAATGTCCTTCGTTTGTTTACGTGTGGTGAAGCAACAAGAGACCCAGAAGACTGCTGTTGTGTAGGTTACGGCATTTTTCTGCCGCAAGGGGTGTACAAAGCGTGTCTTTACTTGTAATAAACATCATTTTAAATTTCTGCAAACAATACTTTGAATAAAACGTAGAGTCAGACTGAAAAATTCAATGCCACAGCCGGAATTTGAACCACGGATCTTCTGGTTTCCGTCCAGCCGCTCTGCCATTGAGCTACTATGGCCAACGTGCCGATATGACATTAAATTCTCCAACTGACTTATATGTTCCCGGTAAACTACTTAAGAATTCTCACAAACAAATGAGACAACTACCTTAATGGCGACGTACTACATGTAAATACTTTAAGGCCCGGGTTTTATAGTTAACCACTATTAGGTCAATTGATGGAAAATAATTGTTCTTTCACACTGGTCGTGGGTAGGCTAAATTGTGGAAACGTAGAGTCTGACTGAAAAATTCAATGCCATAGCCGGGATTTGAACCACGGATCTTATGGTTTCCGTCCAGCCGCTCTGTCATTGAGCTACTATGGCCAACGTGCCGATATGACATTAAATTATCCAACTGACTCATATTTTCCCAGTGAAAGAACAATTAATTTCCATTAATTGACCTAATAGTGGTCCGAACTATAAAACCCGGGTCTTAAAGTACTTACACCATGTAAGTCGCCATTAAGGTAGTTGTCTCATGTGTTTATGAGAACTCCTAAGTGGTTTACCGGGAAAATATGAGTCAGTTGGAGAATTTAATGTCATATCGGCACGTTGGCCATAGTAGCTCAATGGCAGAGCGGCTGGACGGAAAACAGAAGATCCGTGGTTCAAATCCCGGCTATGACATTGAATTTTTCAGTCTGACTCTACGTTTCCACAATTTAGCCTACACACGGCCAGTGTGAAAGAACAATTAATTTCCATCAAGACTTTGAATTCTATGAACCGATAATTTCACAGTATTATTATTTTCCATGTATGCGTGTACGTATATTTGTGATTACTCAGAACTGAAATTTAAACGTTTGACCTGACGTGATAAAAGAAACACTTTTAGTAAGCCAAGGTGTTTGTTAAATTCGAGAGAGAGGAAGCAGTACACTTCCTGCTGGCCTGGCAGAAGTGAATCATCACATTATATGTTTGTTTATGTATGCTTCGTAATATCTCATCTACTCTAGGGTGTTCAAAGCAGTATTGTTCAGTTCTTCCATTTAAATACCAGCTGGATCAACTTGCAATTGAAATGAGGCACGACGTAATTCGCCTTTCCTCTTACCACTGCCAATAAAAACCAAATGAATTGTGAGCCCTTATTGAGCAAGAGATTGACCAGGCAACACAAGACTGGGAAGACTACAAGAAGAGGACTTTGGCAGAGAAATTGCACGTGACAGGATTTTGGAGCCTATCATTATAAATATGTGATACTCGGACGAGAAGACAATGGCCTTTTTGCGTGTAATTTACGTCCTCCAACGTTGTCATGTCGGACGATGAATGGAATGGGTGAAATGATACTCAAATGAGCCCAGGGTCCATAGAACTTAGTTACCCGACATTCATCGTAAAGGATAAGGGAAAACCCTGGTAAAAGCCTTACCCAGGTATCTCACCCTGACGGAGATTCGAACTCGGGACCTCTTGAACGAGAGGCAGACACGCTACCATCTACGCTACCGCGGCGGGCGCAATGACAATGACGAATTTTCTCTTGAAGAAAGCGACATTGCCAGTTATACGGATAAGCCACTGGCAGTTCCATTGAAGCATTTCAAATATGTGCATAATATGCGAAGAGTCATGTTGCAATTGTGATTTCAACTGCTGTATTATTATAAAAGTTTGGAAAATTCTGTTTAAGTTCCCGTTCGTTTAGCCCCATGGTTTATCGAATAATGTACGAGAAAGTGGGAAATATGAAGAGATGGGGTAATAATGTGGCAACGCTGAGTGCGTCAACGCATCTGATTTACCGCAGTTCAGAACTCTTCACATTTGAAACACTAAAGCGTACATAACTGAGAATGAGGTAGAGCACTCTAGGATAGAGACAACACTTGGTTCAATTTGGTGGTTATGTATTGAGACTTGACCATAATTAAGCTGATACAGAGGACAAGTAGACTGCAATGTCTTGAGGACACCTTGGGGTGGTGTAGTAGCAAAATTGCATAACTATACAGATACCCATTTGGAGCTTACCCTAGGAGAAGTGTTTGAAGGTGTAAGGGAGTCAAGAAATAGGAAATAAGCATCAAATAATAAAGTTCTAAAGTTTGCAAGGATTCCTCAACTATCCACATAACAGTACGAAGCAAGAAATATTGGAAGACCGATAAGAAGATGAAAGAGAGATACCTCCTAATTGACGACAAATATTTAATTACTGTTCTATTCTGATGGTGTCATCGTTGCTTTAAACGTGGGCGATGTAGCAACAGAACTGTCCGAGCCACTTTGTATCTTCAATTTAAATGGTGGAAGCTCTGAAGCTCATTTGACGTGTAATTTGCTCCCAGAAAATCGCTATATCGGGCTCCTCTAATTGCAGATTCCCTTTCACATCGTGTGCAAATGAAGGACCATGGCTTGTTTGCTTTGGTGGACACATTGGCTTACAGCGACACCAGTGGTAGACCTCTACAAAATAAAGCAACAACACTGCACAGGACAGAAAATCTAATATCTACGTGTAACAACCCATTACGTTCTCAACCTGTATGTCTATAGCACATAACGTTTCGAATATTATCTGCAATCTTTCTTTAAAAACGTATTATTATTATTGGAGCAATTTCTTAATTCAAATAAACATTCAGTTCGTATTAACACATTTCGTTTCAGGATACACTGGCACGATAGATTTTTAAAGATTTTGTAGCTACCAAAACGATTTTGAAGACCACAAGGGACAAAAATAAATAACGACCGACACTTGATATGAGTATACATATATTTTTTATTTTAATTTACATCCTGCAACTTTAAGTCACATCGGACGATGAATGAGAATGGGTAAAATTATCTTTAAATGAGCCCAGGGTCCATGGAGCTTAGACTTACCTGACATTCGTCTTTAAGGATAAGGGAAAACCCCGGAAAAATCTTATCCAACTAACTCAGCCTGGCCAAGATTCCAACACGGAACCTTTTGAACGTGAGGCAGTCATGCTACCATCTACGCTACCGAGGCGGTCACAGATGTATTTTCTTATCTTGAAAAGGGCAGAGCGATGCGCAGTGGTATCTGGACGAGTCCACCTCAGAACGGTTGCAACTGGAAGGGAGGGCAGTTCAGCTGCGTACCAGTTGCGAGCAACTAAACACGTGCAGAGCTACTCGGTAACACTACAGCTTGTTTCAAAATGTGCTTGTATCCTGGTTCCAAGAAGGCATTTATAAATGACGCCTCCTAGCAGCACATTAGGAAATAAAGTGCTACATTTAAAAACACGAGAGGTTATAAGCAATATCCATAGATTTATAAAAAAGGAACAATGGTCTGGGTCAGCTATAAAAATCTGGGGAAGGATATCTGAGGCAATAATTGTGTCTGAAAGCAGTTTAGGTGAGTTATTAAGGAAAGAAAAGCCATTGGTGCTAGTGCAACAACGTCCTTCTCTATACCCAGTAAACAAAGATTAAGAACATGCACAAAATCAAATTTGGATGTTTTAATTTAGAAGTACTTAGGCGAAATATGTATAATTTTTAAAGCACAGAAAAACAAAGACCCACTTTGAAGAAAGTGCTTATGAAGCTGAAAATACTACTGACTTCCAAGGCAGTGTCCAAACATTAAGAAGAGTTCTCTTGAAGCTAGGATTATTTGAAAAAAAGAAAGACACTAAGCGTGACAGTCAAATTTTAATCGAACATAGTACCATACGTGAAAAAACGCTTAAGTATTTACGAAATATTCGGAGATATCGAAGTGAAGTTTATATAATTTATATGGATGAAGCTTATATAAATACAGTACATATTGGACCATATGCCTGGAGTGAAATATGCTACAGGGACTCTGCAGCGATATTGAAAGGCCGAAAGTTGTTTATCATGCCTGCTTGGAGAACAGGGTTTTTCTCCAAATGCCTATGTACTATTTAAGATCCAACAAAAGCATGGAGATTACTACCATAGTAAGAATTATAACTTAGTTTATAAGAGCTGCAAAACTGGCTTCGAGAATGAAATTTGTTTTTAGACACCTTATGCATCGCCCTCCCCTCTCTTAAATCTTACGCGTGTGACGCATTGTGGCGATAGGTGCACTATCCCCACTACAGTTGCTACTCATCCCTACCGCGCAGGATTCCTGTTAAGATAAAATAATACATCTGTACATATTTGAAAAGTAGTGATGGGTGGTTACCACTTTCTGTCGATCCTGAATTCTCGATAAAGGTTCACAATATTTTCCACGATACCCGAAACTTCGATTCTCTATCTATCATTTCAACTTTTAGTTTCAAAATGCAATAGAATGTTGGGAGAACGGTGTAATGCTAATAAAATTAAATAGATGCACATATTTAATGAGACAGAACTTAAAAGCCATTAGGGCTCTTAGTTTTAAACGCTACATTAGGAATTTAAAAGCAAAACAGTACACTTTTATAAGTTTTTTGTATAAAAATACTACTATTTTCATACTTTCGGGGTCAAGTCTACTTCTTGTCACATAGGAGTCCTGCTATGCTAAATAGTCTTTCAGAGAAAAATGTATACACAAATATTTAGCGGCTCTTTTTTTAAGCTCTACAAATATTTAATTTGTTTTACAATAATCCAGTTTACTAGAAAGAGGAGGTGACAAAGTGTCATTGAGATATACACTGATTTCTTCTTGGGAACCGTTAACTGACAGTTGACACACGATTATTTTCCTGTACAGTGTTACTGTACCGCATTCCTAACACTTTCTCGGGCTTTGGAATGTTCTACATGCAGCAATAATATTTCGTGATATTAAAATAAAATAAAAATCAGGAGTATCAAAAAGTACCAACCCAATTCTCTGATGTATCCTTCGATGTCGATATTGTCACCGATGGCATTGTTAAGCTACCGCAACAAAGATGAACCGGGCTCGTGGGCAGGAGAGCTGGATGCTAGCAAAGAGAGCGGGACAGAGAGATGCTCCGGAACTTTCTGTCTTTCTCTTGCCGCTGTGAATGTTCTCGTAAGGTCTACGGAATTCTGTAAACAATGACTGGGAGGTATAAATACCGGCAAAGTGTTAGAAGCGCCAGTTGTGTTATGGTTTTTGCGACAGTGAAAGTGTGAAGTGTACCCCAGTGATTTCTTTCATTTGTTTACGAGCGGCGTAGCACAGTGTCGTCCTTCAAAACAGCTTATTCTCAATTTCACGTCTTTTTCTGCAATAAAGATAGTTGTAAATTTCTGCAAACCAGACTTTTCATTCTATGTAACCCTAGCCGTCACCCTAGCATTCAGGTATCGGCATATGGCAAGTACTGTCCCTATTGAAAAGTCAAAATAATAATAAAGAATATCTCAAAAGTTGATAATAACATACTTTGTTTGAAATTAATACTAGAACGCAGATAGTCTAGAAAAATTGCCCTTGCTTAAAAGAATCGCTGAGGAATGGAATGAATTACGTACAGGAGTCTTTCAGGCTGTCCTTTGGATTGAATTGTTTGGATGGGATTCGGCACCTTCACCAGACTGGTCATTTGTGCATATGCCACCCGGGAAGGATGGGATGAGAGAAGTCATGGGCGGCCGACCCCAGTAGTTACTGCACCACAGAGGGCGAGGTCCCTATACTTTATGAGATAGAACCTCCCCAGCGATGGGCTTAGGGCAATCGGCATCCCACCTGCCGTGGCCCTGAAAGTCACGAGGTTGGTTCGGAGATCAGAGGTTGCCTCCCCAGAGCAGGATACTCCAGGCAGGCTTGCGCAACCGCCATCCCACCTGTGGCGTTGCTCAATCGGCCCACTAGGCCGACTGGGAGGCCAAAGTCCGTCAAGTCGGAGGGGAAAGCGTTTTTCTCAGAGCATATCATCCTGCCATACACTTAATCGATGAAGAAATTTACAAAAGTCAAATAGAACATACGAGGGCGTTAAGTTAAGTGCGAGGATCTATTCACATTAGTCCTGCACCCATAGGACCAGAACCCGGGCCTCTCGGGTATATTTACCGTAGGACAGGACCTATTTTATAAACTGCTCCCCCCCGCTGCACACAGCAGACAGGACGGAAGTGGATACGCCACTTACGCGCCGGTCCTTAATGAACCTGCTACGAAATAACCTTGTTGGGGCCGCTTGGTGATCTAGCACACCAGCTACTAGCTCTGCAGGCTAGCACCCGGGACTTATGAGGCAACCATCTACCCCCTCCGGGGGCCGGAGCCTGGCCGGAGGTACCCAATTTCCCGTGGGTTGCGGGAACACACTGCCCCCTCGAGACCAACCCAATCCAAACAGCTCCCAGAGGGAGGGCCTCGAATGTTCGGCCCGAGGTTCCTCTAGTAACGTCAGAGGTACCACGAGGGCTAAGGGTCCGCAGCGCCCGCACCACGGCAGCTGAAAGGGACGAATCCCCTCCCCTACGGGTGTTGTAAAGTTTTAATTATCACCCTTTTAAAACGATAGAGAGTTTGTGTTGATATTTGCCTGTTATTTCTTCTCTACGTAGTCGTAATCCAGATTTACACATATTTGCCAGCGTTTCTTGACCTTCCAAATTCCTTTACTGTAGAACTCTGCAGAATTCGCTTTAACTACTCTTCCACTTCATTAATGACGTCATTTGCGTTGTCAAATCGGCGACCACGCAACGGATTCCTCATTTCGGGGAACAAGAAAAGGTCACTTGGTACGGGATCGGGCGAATAAGGCGGATGCTGTAAGGTCTCAAAGCGACATTCACTTGTTTTGTCAACTGCAACTTGAGATGAATGAGCTGGTGCAGTGTCAGTCAGAAGACGAACACCTTTGGAGAGCATGCAGTGTCGTTTCTTAATCAGAGATGCTCGTAACTTGTCCAGAAGATTTCAGTAGTATCTGCCAGTGATGGTTTGACCCTTGGCAAGATAATCTGTAAGGATGATTCCACGACAGTCCCATAAAACTGAAAGCATGACCTTCACAGCCGACTTTTGCACCTTTGCCTCTTTGGGAGGGGGAGAATTGCCATGTTTCCATTCCATGCTCATGGTTTCTGTCTCTGGATCATACTGATAGATCCAGGATTTATCCATGGTTAAAAGACGATCAAAAAATTGTTCCAACAGCATCAACAACTGTCTTGAAAGGTCACGCCGTGTTTGCTTTTGGAAAGGGGTTAGCAAACGTGGAACCTACCATGCAGACACCTTAGACATGTGCAGTTCGTCATGAATAATTTTCCTCACACTACTATAACTAAGACGTGTCTCATTCATGATCATTTCGATGGTTGCTCGTCTGTCTTCCAGTATTAAACACTCCACTTTCTTCACTGTGACAACATTGTCTGCCATTGACGGTCTACCAACTCTTGGCTCATCTGTCAGGGACATGTGACCAGTTTGAAAATTCCTTTTCCACCTCACAACAGTGTCATACGGTGGGCAATGGCATCTCCTCATGGATTTCCCGGGCAGTTTTGCCCTTCAAGTGCAGGAACTTGATCACTTTACAGGCCTTAATTTTCTCCATATTACACCTCAGTCACTTCTGGCACTCACTGTAAAAAACAAAAGGACTCCAATTACTGAAACTACCAATATCTCTACAATAAAAAGAACCGGGTGATAATTGAAAGGTTACGTCACTCCGTTGTAAATACTACAGAAAACAATGTTTGAAACATAGCGCAATTTCTAAACCACTCAGCCGATTTTGATAACTTATTCACTATTGAAAGCACCAATTCATTTAGAGGTTATAAAGCATACAAGTTAATTCTTGAGCTGAGATTATCTCTGCACATGCGTTACCTAAGGAATCAAGGCACAGGTGTGTTTACTCTTCTATTTTCGAGTTGATACCAGGTTTGTCATTTCCCCACGTACAGCTTCTTCTATCTCTTTATGCCAAATTAATTTGGTGTTTTTAAAAAGCCGCCTCAAGCCTTTTTAGCAACTCACTTTCTTTATGCTGTGGACAGGCGGAAGGTACTAAACCAGACAAAAAACCCAAGCCTGACGTTGTTTATTAAAGAACATTTCATGCGGTAGGAACTTGAGAAAATCGAATAAAACTTGGGGAGGGGAGTTGGCCGTACTTTGATGTTCGTGCTGGATAATCTGATTACGGGGAGGTGTTAATTGCTTCCGGAGATAACCAGATTTCAGCGGCAAACATCTGTCCAGCTTAGCGAGGTAGCCCCGCATTCACTTCAGACCGGCCACTCACACCATAGGCTATTTCCTCGCCTCCAGGGTCGGTAGGAGCTGTTTCACTTAAAACAAACATCCTTCAGCCATTTAAAAAATAAAGTGCTAGATGACAGTGATTTGTTTCCCTAAATTTTCGTTTTCCAACATTAAGTCATATCGGACGATCAATGAAATGATATTCAAATGTTTAAAGGGTATATAGACCATAGTGTTACCAGACATTCATCTTTCAGGATTCAGGAAGTCACATCGAATACGAATGAAATAATGTTCAAATTAATACAGGGTAGTAGAGCTTAGAGTTACCAAACATTAATCTTTTAGGATAAGGGAAAAGCTCTAACGTAAGTCATATCGTACTATGAATGAGATAATGTCCAAATGAGTACAGGGTAGAGAGAGCAACCAGACCTTCATATTTCAAGATAAGGTAAATTGTCCAACTTTAAGACATATCGGACGTTTAATGCAATGATACTAATGAGTCCAGAGTATATAGAGCTTAGAGTTACCAGACATTCATCTTTCAGGATAAAGGTTAAGTTATATAGGACGATGAATGAAATGATGTTCAAACTGAGTTCAGGGTACATAGAGATTACAGTTACCAGACATTCATCTTTCAAGATAAAGGTTAAGATATATCGGACGATGAATGAAATGATGCTCAAAATGAGTTCAGGGTACATAGAGATTACATTTACCAGATATTCATCTTTCAGGATAAAGGTTAAGTTATATAGGACGATGAATGAAATGATGTTCAAACTGAGTTCAGGGTACATACACCTTACAGTTACCAGACATTCATCTTTCAGGATAAAGGTTAAGTTATATAGGACGATGAATGAAATGATGTTCAAACTGAGTTCAGGGTACACAGAGCTTGCAGTTACCAGACATTCATCTTTCAGGATGAGGAAAGCCTTCAAAGTAAAGTCACTTTGGAATACGAATGAAATGATGTTCAAATGAATACAAGGTACATAGAGTTTAGAGATACCAGAAAATCATCTTTCAGGATAAAGAAATACTTCCAACGTTATGTCATATTGGACGATGAATGAAATGATGTTCAAATGATTACACGGTATATAGATCACATTCATCTTTCAAGATAAAGGAACGCTTCCAAAGTTAAGTCACATCGGAATATGAACGAAATGATGTTCAAATGAGTATAGATTACATAGACTTTAGAGCTACCAGACATTCATCTTTCAGAGTAAAGGTTACGTTATATCGAACTATGAATGAAAAGATGTTCAAATGATCACAGGGTATATATAGCTTAGAGTTACCAGACATTCAGCTTTCAAGATAAAGGAAAACCTCCAACGTTAAGCCATACCGGACGATGAATGAAATGATGTTCAAATGAGTACAGATTACATAGACTTTATAGTTACCAGACATTCATCTTTCAGGTTAAAGTTTATGTTATATTGGACGATGAATGAAATGATGTTCAAATTAAGTACAGGGTACATAGAGCTTTACAGTTACCACACATTCGTTTTCCAGAATACAGGAAAACTTGCAACCTAAAGTCATATCGGACGATGAATAAAATGATGTTCAAATGAGTACAGATTACATAGGCTTTACAGTTGCCAGACATTCATCTTTCAGGTTGAAGGGAAGCCTCCAACGTTAAGTCACTACGGAAGAGAATGAAATGTTGTTCAAATGAATACAGGGTATATGGAGTTTAGAGTTACGAGGCATTCATCTTTCAGGATAAAGGAAAACCTCCAACATCACATCGGAATAAGAATGAAATGGAGTTCAAATAGATACAGGGTAGATAGAGCTTAGAGTCACCTGACATTCATCTTCCAGGATAAAGGAAAACCTACAACGTTAAGTCATATAGGACGATGAACGCAACGATGTTCATAGGAGTCCAGGGTACATAAAGCTTAGAGTTATCATTCATCTTTCAGGATAAAGGATAACCTTCAATATTAATTTATATCAGACGATGAATGAAATATTGTTCAAATGAGTCCAGGGTACACAGAGCTTAGCGTTACATACATTCATCTTTGAGGATATAGGAAAATCTCGAATGTTACGTCATTTAGCATAATAAATGAAAAGATGTTCCAATGAATTCAGAGTAGATAGAGCTTAGAGTTACCAGACATTCTCTTCCACAATTAGGGAACACCCCGGAAAAAGCCTTATCCATGTAACTCGGACCGACCAGGATTCGAGCTCAGGACCTCTTGAACGTGTGTCAGAAACACTACTATCTATTCTGGGGTGATGGGCCTTTATATTCAGAATATATTCATTATCAAAAATGTAGCGGGAATTTCATAAAATCATATCTCCTGTTGCAATTGAGATAAATTAATCGTTTGAGCTGCAAGCTGATCGGAACCTAGCCCCTGACCAGCCGATACGCAAGAGTGCGATCACGTGACGTTATTTTATTAGAGAGTGCGATTGAAATGGCGACAGTTCAGCACAAAGATGTTTTGACTGAAAAAAAAAGTTTCGCTGGTAGGCGCGTTTCGTCCAATGAAGAAACAAATGCGACTGTAAGAGGGTACTTTGTAGCACTTTCAGAGAAACACTACAGAGAGCAGATAATGACATTGGAACACCGCTGGAGAAATTGTATCGATACTAGACGAGATGATGTTGAAAAACAAAACTGCTTTGAAAGCATGAATTGTAGCTTTCTGCTGTCAGGCTGAGAAATTTTCAAACCATGCTCTATTTCTTATACAGTATATATAAGTGTTCGGAAGAATTAAAGGAATTGTTTTCAGGTGCGATATCTCAAACTATTTATATATTTCGCAAAATGGTGATATTCAAATATCAATAATTAATAGGTGTTAGAGCTTTTGGCGCATCCTGTTAATATCAGCGATGCTATTTGTGGTGGTTTACACGCCGATCGTAAATAACGCAGCTTCCTAAGTAGTTATCGCACACATCTAGCATTTAAATTCTAATCGGGTTTCTCCCACTCTCGTTCATAATTCGATATAACGTGCGCTGCTATGGGAATCGAGAGGGACTTTTTTTGTTGCCGATCTGGGGGATTAACCTCGTGAATAACACGCTTTGATTAGTGCAGTCGATAATAATTATAATAGGTAGCTGCACCACTGTATTATAAGACGGGTAAAAAGTTTCGTTTACGTTCATGGAATATGTACACTTGATTTGAATTTATACACGAAATTGTGCGCGAATCCTAAAATTGCTGATAAAAATTTGTGGTATAATTTCCTAAAAGGGCATCGAGGAACAAGTAGAATAACAGTCAAATGTTTTAAAATATGGTGCCTATGTTATAGATTTGAAACTGCTTCTCTTTGCTACTGGCTATTTTTGCTATGCTGGGATCCATACAAACCTGAACCAATTCAATAGGTCATAACCTTTGAACTAAAAATTGGACACACGCACAACTTTGGGAGGATATAATACAGAACTGGAAGATTACATTTCACTATTTACATCTCGGAGAAAATGTGAAAAGTGTCCTCCAGTAGCATCTATGGATCGTTCGTCCCATTGCCTTTGATACGACTGTAGACACTGAAGTTTATATGGGTATCTTCAAGACATTTGAGGAACAGCTGGATGATGTCGAATTGAGAGAAGGTTATTTCCAGCAAGATGGAGTAACATGCCATACATCTAATGACACCATGGAACTTTAACCAGTTTCTTTGATAACACTGGGCAACAATGAAAATGTTTCGGGCTTAAAATAGTGGATTTACATGTATTTCCATCTGCTGAATTTAACTATCACAATTAAAATGATAGATTAGCTCTTGTTTTCAAGATAAAGTGACATTTCATTTTTAGAGTGAACATTTTAAATTTGGGGGAATTTTTTTGGGAGTTGGCACCCCTGTCAAATAAAAAACACAATCAGAGAGAAATTTTGGAAGTTAAGTGATGAAAAATTTAAGTAAGGCATTTAGGTCGGACCACAAATAAGAGAACTTGTAAAGGATCCTGCATTTGACCAAATTTTGGAGGAGAAAGAAAAGGAAGCCTGGGAAGCTTTCAAGGGTGTTATTCATGGATGTTTAGGCAACAAAAGAGATGACAACTACAAGCATTTGGTGACAGTGCTCCTACAAAAATACCGTAACCTTGGATGCAACATGTCCCTTAAGATCCATTTTCTCCACTCCCACTTGGACTTCTCCCTCCTAGTTGTGGAGCTGTTAGTGATGGACATGGGGAGAGATTCCACCAGGACATTTCTGTTATGAAACAAAGATATTAGGGTCGTTGGAATGAAGTAATGCTTGTGTATTACTGTTGGTCTTTGTATAGGGATTCTGCGGAACTCCATCACAAGAGACAAGCTAAAAGACGACGAAGTCAATAGGTCACCACATGATTCTCTTTAGACACGACTATCTGCGAAGTATTTTTCCAGCAATTTAGAATTCTTAGCATATAATTACCGGTTTAAAAATCAAATGCACTTTCAGTTTTGTTAGCATGTATGTAATTAAAATGTATCATCTTCTCTCAATCCGTTAATATGTAATACTTCCACCTTGTGTATATCATAGAAAATAGAGATAATAAAATGTTCTCATTGTCATATTTGTTTTTCTCAACCCAAAATTAGTAGGAATTGGCTCATGAGGTGCTCAAAACATTCAAAAATTAATGTGTTGCCTAGTGTAATCGAATAATCTCAGAAGATCTGTGACCCCCAGATCTCCTGACCTAACCTCACCGGATTTTTTTCTTGTGGGGATATCTAACAAATAGAGTGTATAAGAATAGGCCACGGACAATTGATGTTTCAAGGAATCCATTCGAACCGAAGTAAGTAACATTGGCGAGGATACTCTCCGTAAAACTTCCGAGAATATGGTGAGACGAGTGCAAACATGTATAGATGCTGGTGGAGGACACTTCCAAAATTTTCTCTGAGATTTAAGTAGTGTGATATATCTCCTAATTGTGTATTATATTCTCCCAAAGTTGCACGTGTGTCCTATTATTGGTTCAAAAGTTATGGCGTATTGAAAAGGTTCACGTTTGTAGGGATCGCACTATATTATCCACCTTTCTTGTATTATGATTATTCCATTCCCTATTTTTCTCTTATTTATACATTTCTTTAGTATCTATTATTTGACATCTAACCCTTATATCCTTATTCTTTTACCCAGAAGGATGGCTCAGGCAGTTTTCTCTATGGCTCCCATTCGGGAGGTACGGGTTCGATTACCGGGTTCGACCTAACTGACCCGTGGGATTTTTCGACGGTTTTCCCGGGTCGCCAGGCGAATACTGGATATTTTAATTACATCCCTCCGAGTTTCCTGTCCCTGCATTTAATCTAGTATCCAGCAACGCTGGAAGGAATATGCCCCCTTACACAGTGGGACAAGGAGAGCGAATGTGTATGGCAGAGAACGGATGCTACACAAGTAGCAGAACCGTTAAAAAAGACATGTGCCCTATTCACTCTGTACACTAAAACCCAGAAGATTCATTCACAAAAGTAGAAGCCGTCAGAATGTTTTTGATTGGTCTGTAACTGTACTGACATGGGGTGTCATAAACCTGTCCAGGGAGGGTGTAGGTACCTTCTGCAATTCCCCTGCGTCTCAGGCATCAGACTTTCTCTCCTGTGGAGGACAGTATATTATCTCTCATCTGTTTCTCTTTCAGGGTATGTCGGCGTGTGTCTCGGCGTTGCATGGCAGGATGACGTGCTCCTTGTAAGCACTTCCTCTTTCGGGCGGACGATCTCCAGTACCCGAATTCGGACTAAAAGGCCGTTTCCGGAACACACTCGGTTGGTTTCCAGCTGAATTGGCCTGCAGGGGAGTTTCCAATTGGTAAATTGTAGGTACTCTGCCCTCTGTGCTATCGTGGCTCCTTGGGATGATCGCCCTTCTGTCCCCTCTCACCTCATCCTTTCTCCCGGGGTACCCCACTTTGGAACATAGGTACAATAGGTCAAGTTTGAACCTCCATGACGAATCCGTTCCGTAGCTGAGTCCAGCCCTATTTGTTGTGCTACCACTTCTAGTCTAACCGATTATCAATTTTGAAATATTCATCTCTACTGTTTTATAAAACGACCCCATTTTTTTCGTGACAGCTCGAGTTTCCTTCCCATACGACCGTTGGCCAGAAAATTCAAAATACTCATTTTTATTAAAACTATCTTAAACTATACTTTTTTAATCAAATAATAGCCATTCTGTTTAAAATCATAATCTTCTAAAAATCTTTAACGTAAAGGGTACTTTGATTGTGTTTTTTAATTTTTGTTACAAGTAAAATAAAATAAATTAAATATAGAAAGCACAGACAGTTCAAAATTGTATGAAAACATATTCATATTGTCACCGTGTGGCATTCTTGTGCGACTGACACAAGCCGGAGCCAGGCGCGTTGGCAGGAGAGAAAAAGCGGAGAGAGGCTCCAAAGCGTTCGGTCCATTGTTGTCGACGAGAAACTTCTAGGAAGGTTGGCAGCATTTTAGAAACAATGGCTGGGAAGGTATAAATACCCTGCAAGGTGTTAGAAGCGGCAGTTGTATGTTGGTTATTGTGACAGTCGACGATTGAATTGTACCACAGTTATTTTGTTCATTTGTTTTCGTGCAGCAAAGCACCGGATCAGCCTTGAAGACAGCAGATTGTGAATTTTACCGCAGAAAAGATTGTTTTAGATTTCTGCAAGACGGATTTCCGAATCTACGTAACCCACGACGTCCATATATCAACATATGACCGCCTCGGTTGCTTAGATGGTAGCGTGTCTTCCTCTCGTTCAACAGGTCCCGAATAGGAATCTCGGTCATGATAAATTACCTGGATACGATTTTGTTCCAGTTTTTCCTTTATCCTTAAGCATGAATGTGTGGTAACACTAAGCCCTATGTACCCTGTACTCATTTGAACATCATTTTATTCAAAGTCTGATATGACTTTACGTTGGAGGACATTGGCCCGTCTCTGTAGCGTGGTGGTAGTGTCACGTTCAAGAGGCCCTAGTTCTAATCTCTGTCAGACCGAGCGGGATGGCTCAGTCGGTTTCGTTTGTGGTCCGCACTCGGGAGAAACGTGTTCGAATACCGTGGCCGAACTACTTTACCCATGGGTTTTTCGAGGGTTTTCCCGGGTCGCTAGGCGAATGCTTGGTAGGTTAATTACATCTCCTGAATTTCCTGTTCCTCAATTTCATCTCCATTATCATCTCTCTGGTGGTGTCTTTCAGGGTAGATATGTCGGTGGGTGTCTCGGCGGTGCATGGCAGGATGATATGTTCTGAGGAAAACTACTTCCTCCTGCGGAAGGTCGGTTGCCGGTTACAGCTCCTCTGCTGGCACCATTTCGGGACCACCAGCCAGGGATTTTTGGAGCTCGAATTGCCTGCCTGGCACTATTAGGGCTCGGCTGCTGGGCTCGTTGCCGTCTCGCTTTAGGGGAGCGAGTTCGTTGCCCTGGCCTGTCGGGGGCGTTTGTTTGTTAGAGTCCAGAGATTCTACTCCCATTAGTCCTGGACCCGTAGGACCAAGATCCAGGCCTCTTACAACCAGGGAGTTATCCGAGCTGTCCCAAAGGGCGCTCGGCGTCCTCCGTGGGGCTTTCAATAGGACAAGACCTGGGTTACAAACAGGCCCCCCATCTGGTCCAAGGACATAAGACGGGATGGAAGTGGATACGCCAAAGGTGAAGGCTACCAATATGACCTCCGTGGGGCCACCTGGCGATTTAGCACACCTTCTACTAACTTTGCAGGCTAGTACCCGGGAGAATTAATGGCTTCCCTCAACCCCGTCCGAAGATGTACCCGATTCCATGGGTATCGGGAACACACTGCCCCCTCGAGACCAACCAAATCCGAGCAACTCCCAGAGGGAGGGGCTCAGATGTCCAGCCCGAGGTTCCTCTAGTAACGTTAGAGGTCCCACCAGTGCTAAGAGTCCGCAGCGCCCGCACCACGGCAGTTGAAGGGGACGGATCCCCTCCCCTACGGGGCCTGTCGGGTGAGGTATTTATCCGATTTAACTGTATGGACCCTGCCTTCTGTACTGTCGTGGCTCCTTTGGTCGGCCGCCGTCTGTCTCCTTCACCTCATCCTTCCTCCCAGGTGTGCTCCACTTGGGGCATAGGATCAAGGGCCCAGCATGGTGGCCTACGTACCGAATCCCCTCCGTAATGAAATCCCAATCTCTGTCAGAGTGATAAGACCTTCCCTTATCCTTAACGATGAATATCAGGTAGCTAAGCTCTGCGGACCCTGGGCTCATTTAAACGTGGATTTTTCGTCATACTGTCGCGAACCCGATCGCGATAAGGTGATTTCGCACACAAAGAAACTGATAGGCGGCCAGTGTGAAAACCAAGTGCCGGCAGACAAGATAACATGCAGATAAAGGTCTGCCGAAACAAACAAACTGAGATAACTGGAAATTTCTAGTTACTTCTGGACTGATAAAAATAATTCGGGTTCCGGTTTATTTTAGAATGATCTAGAAATTATCAGGATATATAAGCGATTGTGACACACCAGCCGGACAGTAGTAAACAGAGTGAGTAAGCAGAGAACAGCTGAGCGAGTTGCAAGTTGTTGTAGAGACATGTAACAAGAGTGTTGCTGAGTAAGCTGTTTGTTATTGTCATCGGCCTTGGTATTGTAGACATTCAGAATTTCGGCAAATTGGATTTTTAATTCTACGAACCCACAAAGTCACAAAACAATATAACAAATTTGGAAGAAGTGATTTAAAACCAATCATCAACATAAGCGTCTTCATAAAGCTATTGCAACTATATTTAGCAAAAGTGTTCTATGTATTAGCTACTTTCCGTGATTATTTTGAAAATATCAATGTTTACACAAACATCGCTCCCTAGAGAGAGGATAGATTTTCTAGAAATGCTCTCCTGTTTACTCGTTGTACTTCACATTTTGTATTTTCCTGGAAATCTCTACATCGACTTTTTGTATGTGAAACTCGATAAACATTAGATGAGGTATAAAAGAATAAAACACTATGAAACGGAACAAAATGTAACACAGAACATCTACTGCCTGAAACATTAAATAGCAGAAAGTCGTCAAGGCAGAGAATTCGGTATCACACTGCTACTTTATTCCAGCAGAATTATGTTCTGAAATACTCGTTTTTTCTACAACTACCTAATAAAGCTTTATTATATCATATACAGAAGTTAGTATAACAATACAGTACTTTTGTGTTTTCATTTCGTAATATTTCAGCTACATTTGTTTGTAATGAACCCGCAAAAAGTAGAACTTTCATAATAAAAGTTTTGCTGTTAATTTTAATATTTTGTGACTCTGAATCTTCAAAGGCAGACATTAAAAGGTTATAAATGTGTAAATACGTCTCTCTAAAAGATAATAAATGTGTACTTGTGTATTTCCATAACCTTAAATAAAAGAATGAGTACAAAAAACATCTGCCTACACGACTCCTTTAACTCACTTTTGTAAAACCGTTCTAATAAACGCCTATCCTTTTTAGAAACTAGCTTGTAACATATTTATTTCCGGCTTCTAATTACTCTTCTCTATTCTATCCTGTTCTTCCTGTAATCATACAAAATGGTCTTTCTCTATTACATCTATTCCTTAATTATACCTAAATTGCCATTAGTTTCTTCAAACTCTGTGTTAGCTATGCAAATCGAACGAATTACATCACCTAGACAACCAGTTTTAAAACAATTGACTATCACTTTAAGTCTACAGTATTCCCATATTCCCTTATCGTTATTCATTTTTATCTCTTGCACATACAAATAGAACGTAATGTCAAAGAACGTCACCTACACAACCAGTTTTAAAACATTTCACTATCACTTAAAGTCTACTGTATTCCCATATTCCCTTGTAGTTATTCATTTTTTATGTCTTGAAAATATAAATAGAACGTAATGTCAAAGACCGTCACCTAGACAATCAGTTTTAAAACATTTGACTATCACTTAAAGTCTACTGTAGTCGCATATTCCCTTGTCGTTATTCATCTTTTATCTCTTGGACATACAAATAGAACGTAATATCAAAGATCGTCCCCTAGATAACCAGTTTTAAGACAGCTATCACTTAAAGTCTACTGTATTCCCATATTCCCTTGTCGTTATTCATTTTTGATCTGTTGGACATACAAGTAGAACGTAATATCAAAGACCATCACTAGACAACCAGTTTTAAAACATTAGACTATCACTTAAGGTCTACTGTATTCCCATAACCTAGCAATAAGAAGTGCGGTCGTGTGACTCCAAGTACTACAATAGCATGTGACAGTAATAAGCTTTTTTCCAGCATCGTGAGCTAATCACATTTCAGTCTTCATGTGAACTAAAGGTTCTAAAAGAGCCTGTTCATTGTTGTTTAATTGCAAGATATTCGAGACATAGAGCGTGATGTTGTCTTTCCTTTTTAAAACAAGGGAACCCGAGCGTGTTAAACACTCTTAATAAAGGCGTTTAAGGTGGAAAGGCTGGGGATAATTTAATCAATTAGTGAGGACAAAGATAAATCCATTAAAAGGGAAATCCAGAGAAATATGTCACAAAGGTTTTGTTTCGACGTTAAAGACTGAGAGAGAAACAAAAGACGAATCTGGTACCGCTTTTATTTCACAGCTTGAAGTGCTATTTATATAAAATCCTGTATGTGCTCCCTTTAGATTTACAAGAAGTACTTACTAGATATCGAGGTTTCATTTGAAGTGCAAACAGCACTAATTAATTGATTAATTAATTTATTGATTAATTCTGTTGTAATAATCCTTGCTCAATCAAAACATTATCAATAATTCAGTGCGTCCCGAGTACCAATCTCGATCAAGGCAAGTTACTTAAATGAGATTTGTCCTGGGTTTTCCCTTATGCTGAATGAAGAAAGTCTGATAACTGTAAGCTCTATGTATCCTAGATTCATTTGAACATCATTTCATTCATATTACTACATGATAATATTGCAGGACATAAATTGAAAAACTACATATTTAATCTCACTGTTTCTTCTACTTGTCATTAAATGATGACATAATAGTGTGTATAATAATGATAATTCTCCATTTAATAGTAGAATTTAATGTTTTTATAAACCATATGATATCAAACTGGGTACATGGCTTTCAATCTATGTAAAAAAAACTCAAAATATTTATTAAAATACTGACAAGGGAGCTATCAATGTACTCACACCGCTACGCCCTGAAAATTTAATGTTATAATTCCTGCTGTGTATAAACCATGTGCACCAAAAGTCTGTTGCGGATTAGAACCGTGAAACCTTAAATTGAAGCCTGGAAAGTCCCTCATGCGACCACTTACAAGTAGCTGCTGGACATCCCTCGTCAGCTCTGTTCCGAGTGTGAGGGATGGCAGTCCTCACGTATGCCAGGGGCAGCTCAATTGTAACTGGGCAGGCATTCTACTAAAATTAATACGAGACATGTTTTTTAAGTCAGTACCATTTTGGAATTAAAAAAGTCGTGCATAGATAGCGCAATAATTTTATTTTTACATGAAAGCCTGTACCTTAATCTACCTTTCCACAGAATTTTCGTGAATATTGAGGCACTTGTCATAACGTGGCATCAGTTTTTGAATACCCTCCTCATAAAATTCTGCAGCCTGACGTGTTAACCACTGTACCACAACTGTTTTGACTTCGTTATCGTCTTGAAGACGCTGACCGCCCAGATGTTTCTTCAAGTGCAGGAACAAATGGTAGTCGCTGAGCGCCAGATCAGGGCTTTATGGAGGATGATCTAGAGTTTGCCATTGAAAAGATTTGATGAAATCTTTGGTCCGATTAGCCACATGTGGACGGGCACTGTCCTGCAGCAAAACGATACCCTTACTCAACTTGCCGCGTCTTTTGTTCTGGATTGCACGGCGCAGACTGTTCAATGTATCACAATAAGACGCTGCATTGACTGTCTCATTACGAGGCAGAAACTCCACTAGCAATACTCCTTTTCTGTCCCAAAAACTGTGCACATGATTTTCCGGGCAGAAATTATTTGCTTAAACTTCACTTTTGTGGGTGATGATGAATGTTGCCATTCCATGGATTGTTGTTTCGATTCTGGTGAGTCGTAGGCCACCCATGTTTCGTCTCCAGTAAGAATTTGGTCTACAAAATCTTCACCTTCATTGTGGTACCGCTCAAGGAAAGTCAATGCACTGCCTAAACGTTGGGTTTTGTGCAAATCCGTCAACATTTTCGGAACCCAACGTGAACACAATTTCCGGTACTTCAAGTTCTCGGTCACAATGCGATACAAATAACTACGAGAATATTGAGGAAAATAGTCGCACAATGATGAAATTGTAAAGCGTCTGTTTTCTCTCACCTTTTGGTCCACTTTCTGCACCAAATCTTCAGTAAACACCGAAGGACGCCCACTCCGTTTTTTATCATGCACATTTGTGCGGCCATCTTTAAAGGTTCTCACCCATTTCCTTACCATTCCATCACTCATAATGTTTTGTCCGTAAACTTCACAGATCTAGCGATGAATATCGATCCGTTTTACGCCTTTAAAACTAAGAAATAGTATAACAGCCCGTACTTCACAATCGGCGGGACTCACGATTGTCGCAGGCATCACTCAGTAACCAACGTATACAATGATGAACCAGATTGTAATGGCGTCAGTGCGTAGACAAGAGGTGTACGGCGGCGGAATCGCAAAACGGTACTGACTTAAAAAGCATGCCTCGTAGAGTTATAGAGAATCAATAACTGGGAAGATGGCAATATAATCAAACAATATTTTCATATTCAAAGAGAAGTAACTGGGGAGGGTCTCGGGCACATGAAATGAATGGCGTGTTCAAGTAGATAGGTATGAGTCATTCTTGTATAAATGAAAAGTATGGGTATAGAGAATCTGGAAAGAAGTTAAGATTAGAGGACATTGACAGACAAGACATTTTTGCCACTTCAAGTGGCAAATGCTTACTGAGGTTATGTAGAGAAATAAAACCAGCCTGGGAGAGGGAAGGATATATAGACAGTATCACGAGGCCGCTGGTAAGCGAACGCCGAGCGAGAGAGGAGCATGGAGTGAAAGAGACATATAGCGTCCAAGCCACACACAGAGAGAGAGAGCAATAGAGGGAGAAAGAAACAATTAAATTAAATGCGAGGATCTACTCCCATTAGTCCTGGACGCGTAGGACAAGAACCTGGGCATCTCGGGTATATTTACCGTAGGACAGTACCTATTTTATAAACTGGCCCCCCGCCTGTACACGGCAGACGGGACGGAAGTGGATACGCCACTTACGCGCCTGTCCTTAATGAACCAACTACCAAAAAACCTTGGTAGGACCGCCAGTGATCTAGCACACCAACTACTAGCTCTGCAGGCTATCACCCGGGACTTATGAGGCAACGCTCTACCCCCTCTGGGCGGCCGAGGCCGGGCCGTGGGTGGCGGGAACACACAGCCCCCTCGAGTCCAACCCAATCCGAACAACTCCCAAAGGGAGAGGTTCGAAAGTTCGGCCTGAGGTTCTTCTAGTAACGCCAGAGGTACCATGAGAGGGGTGCGAAGCATCCGCACCTTGGCAGCTGAAAGGGACGCATCCCTCCCCCTACGAGGAGAGGGAGAAAGAGACAGACAGTTCTCTGGTGATCTCGCCTCCTCCCCATTGATCGGTAGCTTTCTTGCGGCTTCGTGTGGTTTCAGGAAACCTCCAGAACAGCTGTTCATGTCAAGAGTCAGTTAAGAGTTCGACCGGCGAGTGCTGAGAGACCGACACCCCTAAAGCTGCGTCTTTTTCAGGCTTTAATACTTCCCATCATGCTTTATGCCTGCGAGATCTGGGGCATGGCCGCATGAACCAAACTGCTACAGCTTCAACGTGTACAATATAGATGACTTAGGGATATCTGTTCTGTATGCTTATGATTTCCCGTGAGATACCTTCATGAAGCCTCATCTCTCCAGTATGTGGAAGATGTCATTAGGAGCCGGGCCGTAAAATAATACGCGAGTTTGCCTCAACATCAGAGCGTCCTAGTTAGGTCTCTTGGGAACTACCAACCTAATGAACGCCGCTTCAAGCTCTACCGGCTTCCCGGCATGGTATGCGGGCATAACCGGTAACGCTAAAGTTGCATTCCAACTTCAAAGTTAAATCTACCCGAGAATTAAACTGGAAATTTTTCTAAATTAAACTCCTCCTAAATCCCCGTAGGGGGAGGGATTCGTCCCTTTCAGCTGCCAAGGTGCGGGCGCTGCGGAACCCTAGCACTCGTGGTACCTCTGACGTTACTAGAGGAACCTCGGGCCGATCATGCTGAGCCCCTACCGTAAGGGAGTTGTTCGGATTGGGTTAGACTCGAGGGGGCAGTGTGTTCCCGCCACCCACGGGAAATTGGGTACCTCCGGCCAGGCTACTGGCCGCCCGTAGGGGGTAGAGCCCCATAAGTCCCGGGAACTAGCCTGCAGAGCTAGTAGCTGGTGTGCTAGAGACCGACGGCCCTACCAAGGTTTTTGGTAGCTGATTCATTAAGGCGCCGGCGCGTAAGTGGCGTATCCACTTCCGTCCCGTTGCCTAGTGCAGCGGGGGGCGGTATTTAAAATAGGCACCGTCCTACGGTAAATATACCCGAGAGGCCCGGGTTCTGATCCTATGGTTCCAAGACTAATGGGAGTAGACCTTACCTTCAATTCCTCCTAAATATTTTCACAGCAGCGGTGCACACAGGCGTTGCACCGGAGTCGGCAACCATTGAGGAGCTCCGGCTACCTCCTTTCTTTACCCTACCTAAATCAAACCCGCCACCCTACAAAACCTACAAATCCGTCATTAAGTGGTTAAGTTCGTCTATGACAGGCGATACACAACGCGCTAACCCTCAATCAGCTGCCAACAGCCAATGAGTGAGTGTAGAGAAGCAGTCGAGAGTTGGTACTGATGTAGTGTGGACGTGCGACAGACGGACGCGAAGGTTTCGTACATGTGTGTTACGTTATTCTGTTGAAATCGGAGTTGTACAACTGTCTTTTTACTGAAATAGAGCATTTTTTAATTTCAGCAACCTGGACTTTTAATTCTACAAACCAACAAAGTCACAATATGTGATATGTTAGGACGGGAAGGTTTTGCTTGGGCGAGAACAGGAGTGAGAAACTTGACAGCTATAGGTCGAGATAGGGAGATAGATAAATGTCCATTGTGTGAAGAATAGAATGCAGATTTCCATTGTATATTATATTGCAGTCAAACAAAGATATGGAGAGAGCGGACTTGGCTACGTAAATGGGACAATTTGGGGGGTGAAGTAGTAATTAGAAAACCTTTTGACAGTAAAAGGGGAAAAGAACATAATAAATATATGGAATTATTTAGATTAACTTAAAGAGTAATGGCTAAGAACAATTAAGAGAAAAATATAGAGTAGGATAGGTGAAATGGCAAAATGTGTAAAGAGGAGTAGAGGGCCTCCAATACACAAAAAACTAGGGTTAGGTGTATGTATTATTCAATGGCAAGCAACATGGTAGGATTTTAAGGATTTAGGAATATATGGCATTCTCCAGTATAGATTTCATAATTGTAATCTTGATTTTGTATTTCCATTTGATGATGTAAAAGGACAGATGAGAAATAAATTGCAAATTACGTACGCCATGTGCAGTTCCCAAGCCATCAGAGGTAAGCAATCCCACACGCACAATGCTGTGTTATTATGCCTATGTGTTTCTATGTATCCTGGACTCATTTTCATGTACTTTCAGCTATACTCTACACACAGACCCCGCATAGAGCGGAGAGTATACCACCAAACTTTCAAACGAATACAGGTATGAGCTAGAGATAGTTCCCTTATTAGGAAAATTCACCGATCCTGACCAATAATTCAGAATGAAGGCTCTTCACACAAATTTCATGGTAAAGTTCAATAAATGTAATTAATAAACATACATGTAAACATATACACGGTTTTCATTTTATCTGTGATTTTACTGACGTCATCAATAGCATCGCTGACAGAGTGGATTTATATACGATTCCCCTAGAGGCTTGTGATCGTCCTTGATGGCTGACAAATGCTTTGAGGCCTCCCTCTACCAGCAGGTAAATATACTTATTTGAGAGGCGGGTCTTACCGCGTGATATAAAGGTGCGTAATTTCGCTTGGTGCGTAGATACGATAACCGTTTAAAAACTATATATTGCAATGCAATGCACTGCAAAACCAATTATGCAGCCATAAAAGTATACCATGAATGTACGAAATGATTAGTCAATGAACATATTTCACAATGAGCATCTGTTCTTCTGTTATAGTAGACATATATGCATATTGTAAGCCTAACACTAAAATAGAAGTATTTCAATTTGATCTCAGTTCTTTTCTAACACCCACAGTTTCCTCTCAATATAACTTCATTACAAACCATAAAATTAGCACAACATGTTCTAGGAATGAAAACTAAATTAGTGTTATAATATGTAGAAATCTTTTATCCAACTCTAAACAAGAAAATATCTCTAGTACATAGACTTATGTCTCCATTTTCTTATACTTCCTTTCTCTCTTCCCCTTAAACACTGCATTGCTAGAAGGTATGCTTGAGGCCTTTCTGTCATAACATTATTTATTACTTCTAGATTAGAACCAGTCACTTTATAGCGTCCAGTGTCTCTCTTTTTGCGAGTAACTGATCCTGTATCTTGCAAATGTTTGATGCAGCTATTGGTTTTAAAAGACATAAGGATACCAACATTAATAGACACTTTAATTGAGCGTGAGAATGACGAAAACTGTATATCGTATACTGATAAAACGTAAGACGTTTTACAAAAGTAAACAAAAGTATATAAATTTGACGGTGTCTAGACAATTTTGAGAACAATACGCTCAGAGGAAGTTGTCTGAATACTGGATAACGTTGTATTAACTCCTCTATGTAGCGGTTTATATTATATTTATATGTCGCACCAATTTTAATGCCGGTACGAAAGTAGCATCAACCATGAAGACGCAGTGCTCTGTGTTCATATCCAGGGGAAGCTGGTTGTATAATTTACCAGAGCAACTACACTGAGAGCGCTGTAATCTGCTTACTGTTCCGCAAGAAATACCGCTTCTTCTCCGTAGAGGGCACTATGATTTCAAGATACTTACTGGTCAACTATGACGTCATTCTTGCTCAAACGGAGGGCGGCAAATAGCGAATAAACATGAACACAGTGCATGCTTTCATAAAAAAGATGGTATACTGAACGACACCCTAATGTCAAGTCAGACAAGTGTAGCAGCATAAATACAGCTGTAAAGCACTAAGGCCTCTTTCAAGAACGCTACACAAAGGAGGCAGAAACAATATTTTTACCAGTAACATTTCCCTCACGTTGTATTTTCGTAATTTTTTCATACAATTCACTGTAGTGATTGAACAATGCAGATCCATTTTAGACCTCGTTTTCAAACAACAAATGAATGCACAGTAATTTGTAAAGCAGATAACTGTTCCGGGAAAAGGAAACCAAAACCAGACAGAGCGTACCATAATGAGTCTCTATATTACTAACAAATTGGTTGCTTAATTAACGACATTAAATCGTAGCAGATCGTAATCAACATGGCCGGACGCTGTTAATCAGTAGATTAGTGCAGGGTGCCCTGGGCGAGTCACTGTTAGGGTGCACTCTAATGTAGGTACACTCTCTAACAAAAACAAATTAAAAAAATGACGAAACCACCACGAAAGTGTAAGTGGCAGCGTGTTTGTTTCTGTTCAAGAGGTCCCTAGTTCTAATCTCATTCGGAGTTATAAGGCTCTCCCTTATCCTGAAAGATGAATGTCTAGTAACTTTAAGATCTATGTACCATGGGCTCATTTTAACATCATTTCATTCAAAGTGCGATATGACTTAACGTTGAATATTTTTTTTGGGAGGGGGCGGGAATAAAGTTAATAGGAAAAACAACAGGATATATTGGGTATCTGGGTGGGTAGAAGGATGGGGCATGGGAAGAATGTTGTTCTGGGGTGATGCTATTTATTGAGAGCTGTGGTGCTAATTTGATTTGGGCTGTAGAGGTGAAGGTGGTGGCCGGTACCGCCAAAGCAACCCGACTGATTGTGGGTAAAAACTTGGATTGCGGTAAAACCGCTTGTGGTGATCAGGTAGCAGCCATGATCCAGGAGACCCTGACTATGACCTATGAGCTATGGTGATTATGCAACTGTAATTCTGGCAAAAGGTGCAACTACAATAAGGGCAGACATCTGGTGAGTGGCCGAGGCCCTCAAGGGCTCGGACTCGAGAAGGGTTGCGGCGAAGCCAGAACGGTATTAAAGTGAATATTGTGAACGCAGCGTCATCGCATGTTTACGGTGTTTCCCGAAACGAACTTCATTTCTGGTAGCTGCTGTTTTTTATCCTCCTAAAGCTTGATACCAAAATTAGGGATTGCATGAGTAAAGAATCGTAATGAATTTCAAAGGAACTTTGTATCTTTGTGAAACGCCTGCACGTGAAGTTGAGTTGAATAGTTTTAATAAAATGAGACGGAAGAAATCGGATTCTTAGCAGGAATTCTGAGCGGGTAGCACTTGACTCCGTTTGAAAACGTATTGTTCGGACCCTTAATAATGGCATGAGAGACTAATAATCACAATGGACAAAATAGTCACAAAGGGAATCTTGGTGTGAAAAGACAGGGCTTCCAGAGGTGAAAGTGACACACACGCAGCTGTGCACGTGAGGTAAAAAAAAAATAAAAAAATTAAAATAAAAGTAAACTATGCTTTCATATGTTCCGATGCCTAGTGTCTATATCGGAACCTTTTAACTATTCCTTATTCATCTTTATAAATTTATTAATTATGAGAATGCATTTAATTATGTGCAGAAACAATAGCCTAAATTACTGCTAAACTTTGCAGTCAACTAACCTACAAAGCTATCCTAAATATTTTTCTCTTATCTTCGAATATATGACATCTCGCAAATTTCTATCCCTGTCAAGTCAGTCCGATTTATATCTGTATCTCCCTCTTGGTTGGTTATCTCCTCTCCTCCCAATTTATAGTTATATTTCAATTTCCAAAGTCTCCTCGTTCCTCTTCTTCTACTGATGCTGCTCCATCAATTGGATCCATTTCTATGTTCAGATTTCCTTCCATCTCTCGTCTTTGGATTCTAGTTGATCATCTTATTTGTTGAGTTGATGCAGGTGTGGTCAGTTCTGTTGGTGTAGATATCCTGGAGGTTATATATTGTTCCCAAGCTTTTGTTGAAATGATATTTGATATCTCGTCTAGCTTATTGAAATCCTCTGCAGCTCTTATGATTTCCCATGTTGTCTTTCCTTGCAGTTCTTGTCCCAAGTGATCCACTTCTCGATGCTCTTGACACTCGAAATTTGGTGTTCTGGTGTGTCCTCTATGCTGCATACTGTACATAAACTTGACACTCGTCTACCTATCCTTTTAAAGTAGGTGGCACAAGGTCCATGTCCACTAATGAAATGGATTACTCCTTTAGTCGGTTTGAAATGGCCCATTCTTAGTCTTTCCTCTATTGTTGGAAGTAATTCATAGGCATAAGGTCCATATTCACTAATGAAATGGATTACTCCTTTCGTCGGTTTGAAATGGCTCATTCTTAGTCTTTCCTCTATTGTTGGAAGTAATTCATAGGCTCGACGTCCTTCATCTGTGCTGTCCCATTCGTTTTGTCATTCCTGTAATAGTGTCCTTTTAATTTGCATCCTTGTGTCACATCCTTCACCTATTATTTCACATACTTTTTGCCTGTTATTCTTTCTTCTCCAGTAATCTGCACCTCTATATCTTATGCTCAAGTCCATCGGCCATATCCCTAGGATTACGAATAAAGTCATCGTGGGGGTAGTCTTAGTTCCGTCTGCATACCGTAAAAGTATCTTGTCTTTGTGTTCTTATTAGTATTTTGTTTCTTTTGTTGCTTAGCCTTTGCGCCCATGTACTTGCACCACACCCCATAATCCCAGCTGCAATGCTTGTATGATACAGTTTGATGATACCAGTGTGCACGTGAGGACACACAGTCCGTGGCGGGCAGGCCATTAAGATGATCCTCTGGTTCTCTCTTGGGCGAACGCAGACCAGAATCGGAGAAAAGATACCTGCCGGTTCATACGTAACGACTTAAGTGTTATCAACATACAGTGACTATGAACATTGATATAATGGTAACCCTTGGTAACCCTTCGAGTTTGACGTGATGATAAAAAGCAGTCATTAAACCAGTTTGAAACTTGCATTCCAGTATCATTAGAACCATCCTTACTCATACATATCCACGCATACCCTTTGATAGAACTCATTGCTCTACCCCGAGAATACTCATTGCTCAACCCTGCTCATACCCTTAAATTTAGCTTCAGGCGTCTGTGAAACGCATAACCCAAAATTGAAAGTTCGATTTAATCGCAAACTTTTTATATAAGTTCAATATCCTTCAATGATACGAATCCACGAAAATTCGCTCACCCCCAACGTATTTAATATGCAACAATTTGGTGGTATATGGTGCGATCCATACAAACTTTAACCACTTCAATAAGCCATAACCTTTGAACCAATCATAGGGCACACGTGCAACTTTGGGAGAATATAATACACAATTGGGAGATTACATTACACTATTTACATCTCAGAGAAAATGTTGGAAGTGTCCTCCACCAGCATTTATACATGTTTGCACTCGTCTCATCATATTCTTTGAAGTTTTACGGTGAGTATCCTCGCCAATGTTACTTACTTCGGTTCGAATGGATTCCTTAAGAAAATCAATAGCCAGCCTCAGTAGCGTAAATGGTAGCGTGTCTGCCTCACGTTCAAGAGGTCTCGAGTTCGAATCTCGGTCAGAGTGAGTTACCTGGATAAGGTTTTTCCGGGGTTTTCCCTTATCCTTCAAGACGAATGTCGGGTAACTCTAAGCTCCATGGACCCTGGACTCATTTGAGCTACATTTCACCCAGTTGATTCGCCGTCCAATATGGCTTAATGTTGGAGGACGTAAATTAAAAAAAAAAAAGAAAAATCAATTTTCCATTGCCTATTCTTTAAACTCTATTTTTTTAAAGAAGATACGTGAAGGTCATCAAGAAAGGGACGCGAAGGATTGTTTTTTTTTTTTTTTTTTTTTTTTGTAATTTACGTCCTCCAACGTTAAGTCATATCGGACGGTGAATGAATTGTGTGAAATGATGCTCAAATGAGTTCAGGGTCAATGGAGCTTAGAATTACCCGACATTTGTCTTGAAGGATAAGGGAAACCCCCGAAAAAACCTTCTCCAGGTGACTCATCCTGACCGAGAGTCGAACTCAGGGCCTCTTGAGCGTGAGGCAGACATGCTACCATCTACGCTACCGAGAGGGGCACGTGGAGGGTAAGAGGCGAAGGTTGTTGTTATGGTAAGATAGCCAAAGGTTGCCAGATTGGTTACGGTGGCGAATGACATACTCTGATAGCTCGAACCCTTATTTATGTTTCAAGTGTTGAGAGGATAAAGAAAGGGGATATCTACATTAGTTCCTGTCTGTTGTTGGGCAACATTGCGGAACCTCACGTGGAGAAACAGATGACCTACACGTATCTTCTTTTAAATATCAGACTATAGTTACCCCACAAGAAAAAATCCGGTGTGGTTGGCTCAGGGGATCTGGGTGGGGCTCCAGACCTTCTGAGATTATTCGATTATCAAAGAAACTGGTTACAAGTTCTATGGTGTCATTAGATGTATGGCACGTTGCTCCATCTTGTTGGAAATAACCTTCTCTCAATTCGATATCATTCAGTTGCTCCACAGATGTCTTGAAGATACCCATATAAACTTCAGTGTCTACAGTCGTATTAAAGAAAATGGGACCAACGATCCATAGATGCTGCTGAAGGGCACTTGCATGTTCATTTATGGTTCAGGTTTATATAGATCGCACTACATCACCATATATTTATAATATTTTAATTCCAAATTAAAAACAAATATTAATATTTTTGGATTGTCTTTGTTCAGAATAACTTTTGCACAACTGTTAAACCATTAGATGTAGACAAGGTCATACCACATAATTTAGTAGAATTAGCCAGTTCCGAGGTATTGTTTGTTTGAATTTCCCAATATTTACCTCTCTCCGCTACTCTTGATAAACGAATAAATGTCGCTTTTAGTTCGAACTGACCTATATACGCCCTCTAAGATATACTTTGTGTGATAAACTTCCTGCTATGCAATTTTTCAACTGTTTATAGCTCTCTTTCCCGTACATGCTACCGCTGTAACCTCAGTCATTTTTCACGTCGGCGACGCTCTGCTGCGCTAGCAGCCAGCCATCCTTCAATATAGGAGAAAGCAGTAGGAAAATCGCCTTGTGAAAGTAAGATTTGTGGATGTAGGTGTGATTTCCCCTTGGATCTCTGCCATTTTCGGCAAATATTCCCGCGAAAAAGTCATTGACAACGCACATCTGCACTGCCTTGTAATTGATTAACTGGAACAGTGGTACCCGATAGTTTACAGTAACGAATTAAAGGGTAAGAATAAGAGTGCTCTTCTGTAAAGCTATATATCCATATTTCTTCTCTTGATCCTAAGTGTAAAAAACATTTGATGCGCTACATTATATAAAAATGCATGAAACTCCATTGGTAGTCTGATGCTTTTAATTTAAATTTTACGTCCTCCAACGTTGTCATATCGGACGGTGAATGAAATGATGCTCAAATGTGCTCCAGGGTCCATGGAGCTTAGTTACCCGACATTCGTCTTTAAGGATAAGGGAAAACCCCGGAAAAACCTTATCCAGCTAACTCACCCTCGTCGAGATTAGAACTCGGGACCTCTTGAACGTGAGGCAGACACGCTACCACTACACTACCGAGGTAGGCATTGGTAGTCTGATGATTTTGGATTCAATTTGTACTACATAAATAACATTTCACAAAACTACTCTTTTTCGTAAACTGTAGAATAATTTAACACTTATTATATTCATACAGAACAGTACTTCCCCAACTGCAATGACAGTTGATGCAAAGATGATGATGATGATTATGATAAGCATAATAATAATAGTAACAATTGTAACAATGGTATTAATAGTAATAATAACAGTAGTAGTAATAATAAACAATTTCATAATCTAAATACCAGATGCGTTCAAGTTGTAACACCTATTTTTTCAGCACTGCGACCAGTTAGCAATTTCTGGTTTTTCTAAAATAGGCATGGACTCTTTGTGAATGCATGACAGAGATGGCAGCACCTTACAGTACATAGAACTCTAGTGGCAGTGACGAGAGTTAGGACTGTTCTTGATACTTACAATGGATGACGTTTTCATTGCAAGAACAGCATGTATTTATTCGTTTTCTCCATTTTCGTGGTGTGACACCTATTGAAATTCATCACCAGTTGAGTGAGGCATGTGGTGAGGGTACCATGGAGTATCATCCTTGTGATCATACGTCAGCATTCATGGCACCCACCTGGAAGACACTTTTCGCATTTCAGATCTCCATGCAGGATTGCGTGAACAGATCCCACGGAAATGCCAATTTCGGATGCGATGTCTGCAACTGTCTTGGTTTGTAGTCACATGATGTTCTGCCCTCGTTGAGCCATCGCACCCAGGAACGTACATGAAGTCCACGTGTATTAAAACAACACGAAGTTTCTATCTGGTTCCAGTCCTGGAAAAAGATATAGGTGTTGGGGAAATAACTCAGGAAAATGGAACCGAAACAAAAGCAAGTGCCAATAAATAGAAAGAGCATATCGGCTGTGGATTGACGTTCCTTAATCTCGAAAAAGTCGAGAACGGCTGAACCAATTTTCTTAATTTTGGTTTTAATATTTGTATAAGTCCAAGGAAGATTTAAAAGGTATTGAAAAAAAACCTGAAGTCATAATGACCCGGATTATTAACTAAATATAGAAACAAACACGCAAACCTTCATGGACCGCACATATCTTCTCTTATTTTCGGGAAACAAACACATTACAATGTAGAAAGATATTCCACTCCTTGCCAAAGAAACAAAGTTAATTTCTGAACGCACCATAACAATAAGGCCCGGTTGCATAAAATATTTCTTTTTATTTACGTCCTCCAACATTTAGTCATATCGGACGATGAATGAAATGGGTGAAATGATGCTCAATGTGTCCGGGGTCCATGGAGCTTAGAGTTACCGGACATTCGTCTTTCAGGATAAGGGAAAAACCCCGAAAAAACCTTATCCAGGTAACTCACCCTGACCGAGATTTGAACTCGGTACCTCTTGAACGTGATTCAGACATGCTGCCATCTACGCTACAGAGGCGGGCAGGTTGCATAAAAGATAATCTAAGTTCAAGCATATGAAAAAGATCTTCAGTCAAGCTGAACTTAGAGTTTTGGTTGTATAAATATTTATCTAACTTTATGGCCTCTAAGATCAAACCTAACTGGTGAATTAACTTGATTGAGCTTAGATCAGCAGAACTGCAGAGTTTACATAATAGCATCTGAGAAGAAATAAGTAGTGCAGCTTTAAATAAATAGTAAATAAATAATTTTTGTGGTGACTTGCATAAATAATTAGCCTTTTCATTTCGCAAATGTATGTTAAAGATGCATTGTTTGTGTTCATAACCTATACATTTTTATTACATTCAGAATTGAGATTACTCTGATATCTCTGATGATTAGAATTTTCAATTTGAATGGTCTCCTCGTGTTTTTCAGCATAGAGGAAATCCCATCTCAGAACTAAATGACAGAAAATTCAAAATTAAATTTGGACTATCAAATCATGTAGTTGAAGAACTGCAGCATAGACTACATGCACAGTTAAGAACACAAACCCTGAGGAATTATGTGCTCAATCCAATATTTATGATCCTGCTCACATTACGGTTCTATGCAACTGAAAGGTTCCAAATGGTAATAGGAGATATATTTAATATAAATAAAGCGACTGCGTTTAGAACAATACACAAAGTTACAAGGGAGATTGCAGCTTTAAGATCTCATTTCATCAGGATGTCTATGGAAAAGGGTGAAGTACGAAGGGTTATGCGAGATTCAAAGTTAGCGGAACGCATCTTCTCTTTTGCTTGAACTTCCATTTTTATATATAAATATAATAATTTGTAGCTTAAAACTTCACTGATCTTCCATTTTGTGTTTATATTTCCCAACCCACAGTATTGTAAGCAGACGAAAATGAAAAGTAAATTTGGCATATAATGGAAATAAAGTAAGCAAAATGATTAACTTTTGACAAATACTGTTTCAATATGGAGAAAATTGTTACACTGTTTATTTAAAATTGCATTATTTATAGGACAAATAACCATAAAGTGAGAGATTTATTAAGTTCTTATTACGTCTAGATTAGCTATTCTGTGGACTTGAATTAAACAGTCGAACAGTTCCGATAATTCTCGAATCCTTTCGATACAACACTAAAATTGTAATATGTTTGGCGATGTTGCTGCATTTGTTTTTGTGATATCAGATCAGTACTGAACGGCGTTCATCTGATCCAAGATCAGAATTTTACAACCCACGCGGGTTCGTAAACTTAGTTCAATTTTGATGTTGGATTATAAATGAACTGCAGTTAGCGATTTTTATACAACCAGGCCTAAATATTTTACCACAGACAATTGTCAAGTATTGGTGATTGCTTGGATACCTTCTTTATAATTTGTATTTTTGAATTCGTGAATGTGAATTACAGTGACACAAAATTAATTGAATTTTTCTGTGACTTTGTGAAGTTCGCGGAAACATTTTTACTATTCCAAGGAGAAGACCTGACTTAGGTCATGGAAGTCAGTCAAATATGCAAGAAGCTACGTCACATGCTGATTACACTGATGAGCAGCGAGACGCAAATAATGGTAATAGTCGTGTTGGTATGTCAGAATTGCTCTGAAATTGCTGTAATTTGCTGAAAATAGTAAACATTGGAATTTTAAGTGTTTCTGCCCGCCTCGGTAGCGTAAATTGTAGCATGCCTGCGTCACGTTCAAGAGATCCCGAGTTCAAATCTCGGTCAGGGTGGGTTACCTGGATAAGGCTTTTCCCGGGGTTTTCCCTTTTCATTACATACGAATTTCAGGTAGCTCTAAGCTCCGTGGACCCTGGACACATTTGAGCATCATTTCACCCATTTCATTCACCGTCCGATATGACTTAATGTTGGAGGACTTAAAATTACAAAAAAGTGATTCTTTCTTTAATTGTTGTTTTAATTTTAATAGTACTCTAAAATACATTTTCTGTTACAAAGGTACAGCTTTCTCAAACTATGAAAGATAAATATCTCAGATTTTCAAATAATAACAAGCACACTAAGAGAGTTGAGGATCTACGTTTATGTTGATCGGTGAATTTTTTTTTAAATAATTTTTTGTATAATAAATTACAGAAAATTTTTTGATGTGGGAAAACAATTCTAAGATTTAAAAAAGTGCACATTATATCAAAAGTCTAGTTTTACATATTTAAAAATATTGCCTAAAGTAGCTGTAAAAATTTCACATGGATATTTGTAGTAGTTCCAGAGAAAAGTGCACCTTAAGTTAGCAATTTTAGAGATACAGGGCTTTCGATCACCGCTTACGTTGAGAAAGTATTTTACTTCACCCAAAAATTCGATGCGAGGTTTTACCTGAATCCAAGAACAAAATAACTTTTAGGAAACAAAATACTCGTATTTGTGTGTACGCGTTTGTCTGTGTGAGTTCAACGTAACTCAAATTGTGTTGTTCAACATAGTCCAAGTATGCCACTTAAATATTTTCCAAAAAAAACTTTTCTAAAATTCTCAAACTATCGTTTACAAGGACAATGTTTCAAAAATTGTATTTTTTCCATAATGGCTTTAACAATTTTGCTTTTTTAGTTTTGTTGTCACAGACACATGGATATTTTCGTAAGTGTTTTATGGGGCCTCAATGAAGAACTTAAGTCTCACATTTTGTCGGTATATATTATCTATGTGGTAGATGAACTAAAAGCTTGTGGTTTCGTAGCTGGGCTCCTTTAAGCGTGCAGTACTCGGTTACATGACATTGTACCACAATAATGGACAGTGATTATGATATTCCTGGCAGACCACAATCGCCCTTTGTGTACCAGCGGATTCGACCCAGCTGACGACCTCCTTTATCGGTCCTGGAAGCGAACTCACACCCCTTCACATGTGCGTGACGTACTCCCGAACGCCGAGCACGTTTTTAATGCGGCGATACAAGTCCCCCGTAACACGCCAGACCAAAGTCATTCCGTCCGTTGTCTTTTAATTTTACCTAGCAAAGGGCCCAACTCCAAGAAATTAGTGCTCGTGTTCCCTTCAATTTGCTCCGGGCCGGAATATTCCACTTTCAGTGCGACGTGCGGAATCCTTATGGCTGTCGAAACTTTGGAACGGCGAAAGAATTTCCTAACCTCTCAGTGAGATGTCGGTGTTATCTTCCACATATTTGTGCTAGAGGCGTGAGGTAATAGTCGCTGTTTAATCGATTTTAGTTATTGATATCTTAAATTACGTTCCACCAGACAGTTCTGTATCGAAATCTCGATTTCCTGAGAAACAGGAAACAAACATGTGATAATAGTTCAATTTAGATTGAATTGTTAAATTTCTTTTGTTAGAAGACGGTTGAGCAGAAATAGGATTAGATTTTATTGAAAGCTACTGGAAACAGTAGCAGTAGACTAGTTTAAATAGGAAGCTAAGTTTAAAAATATAATCTTTATCTGCAAAAATTGGATGTATTTAATAAATAAGGTATAAAAATGAGAAATAAAATCGGTGGATATTATGGCTTGGTTTAGAAATTAGATACCAAGGCATAGTAATGCAGATTTCATTTGCTGTTTCTATGTTTTATATTTTTATTTCCTGAATAAAAGGAAAACCTTGTTATACTAAGGCTGTTCAATAGAGAATGATCTTAATTTTTTACGGTCAGAATTTTTCGCATTAAAATTCAATCTTATTATATCCTGTTAACTTAATGTGAAACAAACACGCCGTAGTAGTTTCATTGTTGGTACTCCTGGTTCCCGCCTGTGAGAACCAGGCAAGTTTAGACATGTTCAGTATCGCCTACCGCTGCAATGGAGGTAACACGCAATGAACAATATGCGGCTTTGAAATTCTGCGTTCGTCTCAATAAATCTGGAGTTGAGGCCTATACAGTGTTACAGGAGGCCTATGGACAGCCTGTTCTTCCCTACAGCAAAGCTTAAAGGTGGTTTAAAATGTTTAAAGAAGGTAGACAATCAATTTCAAAGGAAGGTGGACCCGGAGCTCCAGTTACTGCTCTTACGGTGGAAAACATCAACACTGCTGCTGCCATTGTGAGAGAGGATCGACGAATTACCTTAAGATCACATTCTGAAACATTGAACATTTCATTGGGTGCCACCCACACATTGGAGACAGAAACATTACACATGAGACGTGTTTGTGCGCGATGGGTTCCAAGACTGTTGATTCCCGAACAAAAGGACATTCGCATGCAGGGCTGCATGCAGTTAAAGTTGATGTTAGAGGATGATCCGGAGTTTCTTTCAAACGTGATCACTACTGATAAAACTTGGCTACATCATTTTGATCCTGAGAGCAAACAGCAAAGTTCAGTGTGGAAATCTCCTTCTTCACCAATCCCTAAGAAAGCAAAAGTGGTTGCTTCTGCTGGGAAAGTTACGGTCATCTCATTCTTTGTTATTCATGGAATAGTTTATCAGCATGCTGTACCTGCACACACATCAGTAACTGGACAGTACTACAGGTATGTCCTGAAAACATTACAAGTCCATATCAGGCGCAAAAGACCACATTTCCGTAAAGCAGGCTGGATGCTGCACTACGATAATGCGCGGCCGCATATTGCAAATGTTGTTGCTGAATATCTTCCAAAAATCAACGTGAAATACGTTCCTCACCCTCCCTATAGTTCGGATTTAGCCCCATGTGACTTTTTCTATTCCTTAACTTGAAGAAACGCCTTCGTGGGAGGCATTATCCGTCATCAGAAGCAGTGGTGAAGGCTGCGGAGGCGATTTTGAAGGATCTTTCAAAAATTGTTTCCAGCATGTCTTTGAAGACTGTCAGAAACGCTAGGACAAATGCATGGCTTTCAGAGGAAATTATTTTGAGAAGGACCATCAAAATTATGAAGATGAGTAACTTTACGTTGTCAAAAAAATGTGGTCATTCTTTATTGAACAGCCTCGTACTGCTAGCTACTACAGTAGTATGATCTTTCTCTCATGGTATACATGGCTAAATATGGAAATACAAAACATCTATTAAGTTGTCTGATAATCTAATACCAGAGACTAGAGACTAATAAATTAGCTTTTTAAGCTAACGGATTTGTTGGTTAAGTTCATCGTAGTACTGAATTCCCTTAGCTACTTACAGCTAGGAGCCGGAGAGAAATGCGATACAGTTTAGCTGGACGCAGAGTATCAATGACGTCAGATGTACAGCACCAGGCCGTCAAATGTTCAAACAACTGCCACTAGACCAAAAGAACCATTATAGCTGAAAGTTCTCTGATATCGTATGAACTATCTGAAAATCTTGATGCCGAAGGGAAGTTGTTCGTTTCTATGTCGAATATAATCTAGAAGATTTCTTTGGCATCATTTCCTGTAGACGAGACTTTTCTCCTTCAAGGTATAAATGGGTGTTTCACAAAAATAGGACACAGAAAAGTGAAGTTCTGTTTCCACTTAAATGTCTCCCAGTTTCTATATTTTAAATATGCCCATCAATTCTTTATATAGCACTGAAGCCCATATAAAATCACTGATTTCATATGTTACTTATTAAAAATATTAACAGTGGTTATCAAGCTATGTGTGAAGGTTTGAAAATTAGTAAGAAGGAGAACACGCCAGACGAGAAACTGGTATTGTTTACGCTCACTTTCTCGGGCAACAAGCCAGGGGAAAAGGACAAGTAGAAAGAGTAGCAATGGGCTCCCCTTTGTCACCAACTATAGCTAACTTCTATATGGAACACCTAGAACATGAAATACTTTCCACAGATCCACTTACACCATTTCATTTCTATAGATACGTGGACGACACTTTTGTAATTTGTCCACATGGATCAGACAATTTGCCTAGCTTTCTTGCGCATCTCAACAGCCTTCGACCTCAAATACAGTTTACCATGGAAATGGAGAAGGATGGAACTCTTCCATTCCTGGACATTCTTGTCTCAAAAAAGAGCATGGGTACACTGGGGCATGTTGTATATCGCAAGCCTACGCACATTGATCTCTATCTGAACGCTCATAGTTTCCATCATAACTCTCAACTACTGGGAGTTCTCAATACACTGGCCAACAAAGCTTTGTCTAACGCTGATCCCAGCCACTTAAAATTACTGAGACTTAAAGCAACTGAGACTCACTTTCCGTCAAAACATCTACTCCGAATATGACGTTGAAGCCTCGATCACCAAAGCTAGGAAAGGGAAACCTGTAATACAGCAAGCACCAGATAAGCCTACCGCTACAGCCTGCATCCCGTTTACCGGCAATCTATCCGGCAGAATCAGCAGAATTCTCGCCATATACAACATCAGGACCATCCACAAGCCTATTGAGACCAGTGAAAGACAAACAGGACTTCCAAGATCCGGGAGTGTACAGCATTCCCTGTGAATGTGGGACAACGTATATGGCAAACCGGAAGGACCATCGCTACCAGCATAAACGAAAATGAACGGATCATTCGTTTAATGCAACCTGAAATCTAGGCCGGCAGAGCATTGTTTTGATAACGACCATAGAGGCAATTTTCGGGAGACGACCATCTTGGCAATATGCAACAGTTACTGGGAGCGGAGAATTAGGGAAGCTTTGGCGAGTTTCTCTGACTTGAGCACGCTTAGTCGTGATGCTGGATTTCAGTTCAGCTCCTCTTGGAAACTGGCCTTAAAAATGGAAATCCGTCGGTTTAAGAAGCAAGGATCAATACAGCTTTATAATCAAGTTAAGTGGTTAAGTTTCTTTGACACAATTTTCTATACTCACGCCATCTCCTGACCTGGCATTTACTTTACTGAAAACAGTCTTTTGTTTAGTAATGCGAATTTTGATAGTGTTTTGGTTTTGTTTATATTTGTGTTCTATCCAGTGTTTTATTTGTGGTTATAAAATTTAATAAATATCCTGATGATGGGATAGATGTACACTCCAAAAACGTCGATTTCTACTCGTCTTTTCACCCGGCTTGCTTCCCGAGAAGAAAGTGAGCATATTCGTCACCAGGAAAGCTTCAGGTCTTATTTGGTATTGTTTACATTTGCACCTCTGACATCATATAACCTCAAAAAGAGTTTTTCACTGTTTAAAAACTGTTTCGGTGATAGGTTTCGAAAATACAGTTAAATGCATTTAAGTGCACGTATATTGAGCTTTGATTTTACAGAAAAAATTACTTGTTATTTATCTATATACCCTGCCATTTCTTTATGGAATTGTTAACCTTACCAAATATGTACATAGGTCAAGAGAAATACATTGGTTGCCTTCATAGAGTGCATAAATCTAAAATAAGCAATTAAATTACATAACAATTCCTTGTGAAAATTGAAATTAACATTAAAATAGAATTAGAAGATTGTATACCCCTGTTTTACAACACCAAGTTATGTGGCTCTAAAGAACCGCTGGTTGCTATAGCAACTGGGGAGTGATATTAACGAATTGTAATGTCATGCACAGTGGGTATCAAAGGATAAGGCTGGTTAAATTCCATGCACAGTGAGATTACCACTTCGCATAGAGGCAGATTGTCCGGAAACACCATCGGAATTAATTGTTGGGGCGTCATAGCAACGCTCACGTGATAGGTTTGTAATGAACACGTAGCTCTCGATAAGAAGGCCCTTGACCTGATGTCAAATTGAGCCGATAGGTTCCTTAACAATGCTACCAATATGATGTGCTACTTTCGAAAATTGAAACTGAATTTTTACGTGGATCTTTAATTCTTGTGGTTCTTACCGTCCTTTTCTATATTGGTCAGGAAAGGCCTCTTAATTTAGCTACTATGCCTCTTTATCAGGTTTGAAGACATTTTACGTACCGTAAATCTAACAGAGGACCACCGGCTTCACTTCCCTTCTGAAGGAAACCAAGCTAAGTATTATTGCGCCCGAAAAATACATTACATTAAAACAGTTTGTATACGCACCGATTTGAAATGACCTTTTCCGTAATAACAATGAGTAAACAGTTGTGAATCACTGAAATGCAAAGAGGTGTTTTTATTATTATTTACGTTTACGTCCTGAAACGTTGTCATATCAGACGATGAATGAAACAAACGTTCAAATAAGTCCAGAGAACATAGAGTAGAGAGTTACCAGAGATTCATCTTTCAGGATAAGAAAAAACCTTATCACCCTGACTGAGATTAGAACTAGGGATCTCTTGAACGTGACACTACCACCACGCTATAGAGACGGGCTAATGTCCTCCAAAGTAAACTTGCATCGGGCGATGAAGGAAATTATGTCCAAATGAGTCCAGAGTACATAGAGTTTAATGTTACCATACATTCATCTTTCAGGATATGGGTAAACCTTATCACCCTGACCGAGATTACAACTAAGGACCACTTGAACGTACCACCACGGTATAGAGACGAGCGAATGTCCTACGAAGTTGTCATATCGGACGATGAATGAAATCATGTTCAAAAGAGTCCAGACTACATAGTACATAGAGCGTAGAGTTAGCAGGTATTTTTCTTTCAGAATAAGGGAAAATCTTATCACTCTGACCAAGATAAGAAGTAGGGACGTCTTGAAAGTGACACTACCACCACGCTACAGAGACGGGCCGATATCTTCCAACGTTAAGTCATATCGGACGATGAATGAAATGATATCCAAATGATTCCAGAATACATAGAGTTTAGTGTTACAAGACAGTCATCTTACAGGATAAGGGAAAGCCTTATCACTCTGGCCGAGATTAGAACTAGGTACGTCCTGAACATGACACTACCACTACGCTACAGAGACGGGCCAATGTCCCCCAACGTTAAGTCATGTCGAAGGTTGAATAAGATGATATCCAAAAGAGTTCAGAATACATAGAGTTTAGTGCTACCAGAAATTCACATTTCAGGTTATGGGAAAAACTTATTACCCTGATCGGGATTATAACTAAGGACCTCTTGAACGTACTACCACGAAATAGAGACGAGCTGATGTTCTACAACGTTGTCATATCGGAAGATGAATGAAATGATGTTCAAATGAGTCCAGAGCACATAGAGCTTAGAGCTACAGGGTATTCATCTTTCACGATAAGGGAAAACCTTATCACCCAGACCGAGATTAGAACTAGTGACCTCTTGAACGTGATTCTAACACCACGATAAAGAGACGGTCTGGTGTCCTCCAGCGTTAAGTTATATTGGAAAATAAATGAAATAATGTAGAAATGAGTCCAGAGTACATAGAGTTTAGAGTTACTAGACATTCACCTTTCAGGACATGGGAAAATTATTACCCTAACCGAGATTAGAACTAGGTACGTCCTGTACATTACACTACCACCACGCTATAGAGACAGGCCACTGTCCTACAGCGTTGTCATATCGGACGATGAATGAAATGATGTTTAAATGAGTCCAGAATGCATAGAGCTTAGAGTTAGTAGGAAAAGGTTAAAACCTGTCACCCTTATCGAGATTAGAACTATAATTTTATATCAGAAAGTGCTCATTGTTGATAGATCTGATAATTCGTCGACATTTTATGGATTTAGAAACACGTTACAGACACAAAGCAGTAAAAGAGAAATTTTCTCGTATGCATTACAAAACTTCGGAAGTAAGCTCCATACAGGGTGCATTAAATTTATTACTTACATGCATATGTTTAACTATAAAGGGATAAAACGTGCAAATAAGTAAAAACCCTGAGCTGTAGTTACAAACAACATCAAATATTCGTTAACCTGGTACATACAGGTGTGGCGGACAGTGCTCGATGTCGCAGTTCGGAAAATTCGGCAGCACAGTTTCAAGAGGCTTAGAAACACGAGTACAATGTGACGGAATGAAGGTGGTAGTAAGCGGCTTACAGTTAAACTTTGTGGAGTGATAGAGTTGGACCATTCAGAGAGCGAGAGAATTGAATTCGACGTCAAAAGCGGCGCCTATAGAATGTCAATGTGGCTGGGTTAGGAAGGGCGACCCAGGTCGGGAACAATACCATCGTGCCACACTCCACCTCAAAATAACCTTTAAATACTCTAAAACCTCACTTAAATAAGCCGAGACGCACGATTCGACTTTCCAGATAATCGATTTGGAGCAGTGAAAGGAAGAATGACAATGTATATTTTATAACCCATCTATACTGACATTAGAACGAGAGAAAATGTGTGTGTGTGAAGGTGGAATGTCACATTACTTAATATAAGTCGTGAGTATAACTGTAAAAATAGAATAAGCACTTCTCTAACACGTATATACTCATTTAAATATATTTTTAAGATATTTCCCTAACTGATATGCACCTCTTTAATCCCCTTTAAAGTCCAAATTCGTATTACTAAGGTAAGCTCAGGTGTTTTGGATCAATATTTTGTAAAAATTTGCACAAAAACCCCAATTGTCACTTAAATAAGAAAACTTCTACAACACATAGGTAGTCTGAACAGTTTCCGACCTAATAAAGATCCAAGACATTTTTTTCAGATTTGTATATATATAGTGACTTTGTGGGTTCGTGAAATTAAAAGTCCAAGTGCACAAACTCAAAATATTCTTAATTTCCACCGAATTACAGTTGGAACACTTACCGATTACACAGAATTACGCAGCGCACACAATTGCAATTCGCTAGTTCGTCTGTCACAGGTCCACTCTACACTCACAATTACGTACAACTCCTCTGATACACGTACAGTCTTCCAGTACGTTCACTAGCACGGCGCTCCTCACAGCTGCTCGCCAAGAACTGAACTCACTCGCCAACTGCAGCCACTTTTTATACGAAGATCGCTGTTTCTGGAAGTCTCGCGGTTCAGTGAATCATCCCGAGGGTTCCAGACGTCAGGGGAGGGCAAAGAGGCGGTACAGGGCTCGTGCCGCTCTTCGAATCATCCCCTCAGTTAGTGACACGAGTTAAATGGCTAGGCGTTGACCAAAAGCTTCCCGTCTGGCCCCACCTGCCAGCAGGTTCTATCGGGAATTCCGATGTTCGGGTGAATATATTCCAACATAGTCTCCTTGTAACTCTACACACTTCTCCCAGCGATGCTCTCATATCTGTAACCCGTCCAAATAGTACTCGGCGTTTTTCTCTGCAAAATAATTGTTCACAAAGGTGATTGCCTCTACATTTGACGAAAGTCTCTGTTCTCCCAGCGCAATTTTCAGATGAGGGAACAAAAAGATGTCGCTTGGGGCTAGATCATTTGACTTAACCAAGTATCTGCACAAAACTTCCATTCCTGATATTTTATCAAAACGAAAATAGAGTCGGTATTTTCCATCTGTAAAATTATTTGAATCTAGTCTCCAAATTACCACACCTACTTTGGGAATATTTCTTTGTCTGTTAATATTATAAATTATGATATGTTCCAATAACTCATCATCAATGCCACCGAACGTGACAATATCAAGTAATTGCTCTATTTTCTGTTCTCATTAAGGTACCGTATCCAAGACTCGTGCAAAGACTGACTCAGCAACGTAAGCTACAATATATACCGTATTCAAGCCACATGACATTGATCATTGCCTAAGCATTCTTCAGTCCTCTCTTCTTAATGAAGTCCTCTACAGAAATTAATATTTTAATAAAGAATGAGTGGAGAAATTCATGTTCACATTCTTTTGTTCAGTTTGCTATATTGCTGTTATATGCCTTACTGCTTCCAGTTAATTTACTCAAACCACTAAATTTCTATTTGCTGCAGAAAATTCTACTAAAGCTACAAAAGTTATTTTGTAAAGTGCCTAGCTGCAGCAAAATTTGTGGTGGGTGCATTTCTAAAAAGTCCTTTTACACATGTTGGCTTTGAACTCTCGACCTGTAGCTTACAAGCCACTTGCAGTAGCACGGTTGACAACTTAGCATTTGTCATTTCCCCGAGTTTGAGCCCTGTGTGTTGCATGCCTTAATCACGCTCTATCGATCCTTAAACAAGCCTTTGTAGCTGCAAACACAAGGAAGTTTTTGTTTCCGCATGTTGGTATTAGAACAACATAACCCTTCTTGTTTACTCAGGCGACGGGAAAAGAAGAACGGGGTTAAGGGAGAAATAAAACAAATGCACCCTACCAAGAGCAGGAAGGGGGTAGTTAGTACACAAAGAGCTCCCTCTATGTAGGGTAAGTGGTACTTTAACAAAAACAAATGCCTTACTACGTTGCAAGTTAATATTACCAGGATTATGACATTAATTGGCTTTTATTTATTATAATTTTAGTCTTCATTGATGTCTTGTACTTCCTGGTACATTATCGCTTCCTTTTCAATTCTTTACTTCTTACTGGATGGCTCTCCTGGGATAATATAATGCTGCTTAGATGTATTAAAACCCTTCCATGTGTTATACTTATACCCGATTTCACAAACAGATGTTTAGACTTAACACGAGTTTAGCAATTGTTAAAACATAAATTACATTTCACTAACAAGTGTCACCTTAACACTTGTGTGAAATCTCTTGTTAAACTAATGAGCCAAATTTCTTTTGTTGTTAAGTCCTTAACAATTGTAAATAGTAAGATGGCGGGCGTGAATGCAGCTTTTGATATCGATTAGCTATATTTAAGACCATCTAAATGGTATTCGTAATAGAATACGGCCTATGAGCAGAAGTGATTTTCAGGAGCTTAAAAAGAAAATTTTCTACAGAGGTATAGACTGTCGAAACGAGCTGTTATGAAGGTTACTGTGGAAGTACAAGAGAGGTTAGAACATGCATCGAAAGGAATATGTCGATCTCGCCTTTGCTTTAAGTATTAATAACTTTGCGATTTTACGAGGATGGGATGAAAAGTAATGTCTCCTATTTTTTTTCCTTAAATAAGTTATGTGAAAACTTTTAATTTGGCGCAATTCCTCAAAACTTCTTCTCCAATCCCCTTCAGTAGTATCGTACTAACTCAACAGGTGGCAGCACTGCATCTTCTTGCAAAATGGCTGACCTCGACATTCGTATTAGACAGCGTGCTGTGATTGAATTTTTGATTGCGGAAGGTGAAACGCCAATTCGCATTCACGAAAGCTAAAACATAAGTGTGGTGATGCAGCGGTGGATGTCACCACTGCTAGGCGATGGGTTCGCCACTGTAACGAAGCTGAAGGGCAAACACCATTGGCAAATGGAAAGCGAAGCGGCAGGCCGGTGACTGCAGTGACTCGATGCAACATTCAGCGAGTCGATGACATCATTCGTGGTGATCGCCGGGTAACAACAGGTGAATTGTGTCGCATTACCTCCCTCAGTAAAGGCAGTGTGATGACGATTATTCAACAACTGGGTTACTCAAAAGTTTGTTTTGGGTACCAAGAATGTTAACAGCCCAAAACAAAGAAACAAGGAAAACAATAGCCTCCGAACACTTGCAGCACTTCAATTTGGAGGGAGAGGAGTTACTGGAGACGAAACGTGGGTTCATTTTTTTGAATCTGAACCAAAGAGGCAGCCAAAGGAATGGCATCACACAACGTCACCGAAGAAGAAAAATTTCAAAACTCAGCGGTGGGCAGGGAAAGTTATGGCGACAGCTTGTTGGGATGCAGAGGGTGTGCTCATGATTGAGTTTTTGGAGCAGGTATGCACAATAAGTTCTGTCAAATACGTCAGAAGCCTCAAAAAGCTGAAAGCACGTCTTCGCCGAGTTCGCCCAACAAAAACTATGGCGGATGTTCTTCTTTTGCATGACAATGTAAGACCACACACCAGCCGTTACACCACTGCAGAAATTGAGAAACTGGGATGGCAAGTCCTACCTCACCCTCCATAGAGCCCTGACCTGGCACCATCAGACTTCCATCTGTTCGGGCGACTAAAGGAAGCTCATCGAGGGATTCATTTGGAAGATGAGGAGGCTGTGAAAACGTTTGTGCGTCAATGGCTTAGGAAGCAAGACCGTGTTTTTTACCACACTGAAATACTTACCCCAGTTAAAAGGTGGACCAAAGCCGTGGAAAAGGACATATTATATTGAATAGTGACAAATTAATCGTCAATGTTGTAGTCTTCAAGCTATGTAAATTGGATTCAATTTTCATGGAAATTAAAAGAGGAAAAAAAGGTAGGAGACATTACTTTTTGACCCACCCTTACACTGAATTAAGTGGAAAATACACTGTCCACCTCTGGTCTTGAAACTTTCAAGTCACTCGACACTTGTGCTTTGCTCTTCGTTTTAAACTTACGTAATACTTAGAATATAAATCGAAAGGAACATGCCGAAATCGCCTTTGCTTCATCTGCTAATAAATTTGTGATTTTATAATTCACTGAATTATGTGACTATTGCATTGTCCACCTCCCGTCATGAAACTTTCAAGTCACCTGTCTTTCTTCGCACCTCGTTTTAAATTTACGTAACACTGAGTTAGAACATAAATCGAAAGGAAGATGCCGAAATCGCCATTGCTTCAAGTATTAATAACTTTGTGATTTTATAATTCACTGATTTATGTGGATAATACACTGTAAACCTCCCGTCTTGAAACGTTCAAGTCACTAGTCACTTCTGTCCTTCTTTGCTCCTCGTTTTAATTTTACATAATACTGATGAAGTTGTTTCGTACTTCAAGTAGTGACAGATACATTTGAATTAAATTCGTTTCCAATATTTTCCCACGTGACATCTTTCTCTTTTACATTCACCGCATCCGTTCTCTTATTTTCCACAATATCCTTACACTTCGTCACCAATTCAATTAACAATATTTTCTCCATATATGAGAAATTTGTACCACGGCTTTTGTTTACGATTTTGTTTACCCGCCATTTTTCAGCTCTCTGTAGAAGTAAATTAAAACAAAAGCGCATCGCTGTACGATCAGAAAAAATACGACTCATCCATAGCCTTCTATAGTTGTAATATTTACATGTCTCTTGGCGTAAGCATGTGTTTGTTAACAATTTCAGAAAATAGGTTGGTGAAATGCAAGAAATTTAACAGCTTTGTTAGCGCTGTGACATTTGTTACGTGACATTTGTCACATCGATTTTAACATCTGTTGGAGAGATCGGCCATTAGTGTGTTAACGATGCAAAACTACTTTCTGAATAGATGCGAATGAATATTGCTGATGTTTATGAACAGATATGTCATTTATTTACTTACCTTCTCTCAGACTGCTTATAGTCATAACTAGGTTCACGATAAGTCAGACATTTTAATTAAAATCCCTTGCAGAAGGTAACTAACATTCATCTTTCTCAAAATTATTCAATAGATTGTCTTTGGTCACGCAACATAAACAAACACTAGTTGTCGCCAGGGACTTGTTCTTATTTCTGCTTGTATATACTTTAATACATATTTTTAGAAATTTAATGTATTTGCTTAAACGCTCGTTTAAATTTGCAAGTAAACTTTCTTCTTAAACCTATACTCAAATACATGTTTCATTCCTTAATTGTTTTGAAATATAGATTTTCGACACAATAAGCTTTAGTTATCCTTTATATACGAGGATAATCTGAAACGTTTCCGACCTTAACGTGAAGATAATAACCAGTGAATTTCGTTATTCATCTGTTGACAGTTACTCACCAAAGTTTCAGCCGTTTTGGACGCTCAGTTGTTATGTAACAGTCATTTGATAGAGTTGATGTGAGTGTATTTATAAGGGAAAAAAATCGAGAATCGAACTGTCATTAAATGTTTGTTTTTGAAGGGTAATACGCCTATGCAAATCAAAGAAGAGTTGGATTCTGTGTGTGGACACCCTGCACCATCATTTACCACAGCGAAATTTTGGGCAACTGAATTTAAACGTGGCCGTAAGAGCTTGGGAGACGAACGTTCCGGGCGTCCAAAAACTGTGGCTACGACGAAAACATCGCCAAAGTTCACCAAATGGTGTTAGATGACCGCCGAATTAACCTGAAAGAGGTAGCAGAGGCTATGAACATGTCAAAACAACGTGTTTTTCACATATTAAATCAACATTAGACATGAGAAGGCTTTCCGCACGTTGGGTGCCGCGTTTGCTCACGGTAGACCAAAAACGTGTTCGAATGAACATTTCCAACGCTCTGTTGGCGCAGTTTAGGCGCAATAAATCCGAATTTTAGGCGCCCATTAATTACTGTTGATGAAACTTGGATACACCGTTATACGCCCGAAACAAAAGCACATTCCAAACACTGGACAGCAAAGGGTGAACCGGCTCAAAAAAGCAAAAACTGTTTTTTTTTTTCGGCTGAGAAAGTGATGGCAACTGTTTTTGGAATGGTCATGGAGTTATTTGACAAGCTGAAGGCAGAGCTTGCGGAAAAACGGCCACATTTGTAGAAAAAGATAATCCTGTTTCACTAAGACAACGCACCGTTGCTCACCTCAGCGGTTGCAATGGCGAAAATCCACGAAATACGGTTTGAACTGCTTGACTCACCAGATCTAGCCAAAAGCGACTTCTTTTTGTTCCCTAATCTGAATTTTGCGCTCGGAGGACAGAGAGTTTCATCAAATGAAGAGGCAATCGCCTTCGTGAACAATTATTTTGCAGAGAAAAACGCCGAATACTATTTTGACGGCTTACAGAGATGGGAGCATCGTTGGGAGAAGTCTGTAGAGTTACAAGGAGATTATTGAAAAATAAAAAACACAATTTCTGAAAAATTTCTTGCAGCTTTATTAGGTCAGAAAATTTTCAGACTACCCCCGTATTTCATTTGGTTTAAAAACGAAGTAGTGTTTAGTATAAGTGAGTATAAATGCCATAAGAACAAGAAAACCTTAGATTTTGGAAGTTATATTAAAATGTGGGTAATAAACATTTTGTAACTCTACAATAAAAATTATCAAAGTATTTGGATTAGAACCTTTGTAGGTCTAACTCCTACATACTTGTCTATTACCGTTCTGCTATCAGTGTACATTTAGCTGTACAGTGTACAGCTTAGAAAAATAATGCTTCCATATGTCTGCTACACTTTTTTCTTTTTTGTCAAAGGGTTACCAAATTTAAAGATTCGTTATCTTAACTGACAAAACATATGAATAGAGTTTGATCCAAAGATGCAAATGTCAGGTTTTGAACGTAATGGAGGATACATTTGGAGAGGGTAAAACATGGAAGTTACATCCAGTTTTGCCGAGGGAATGAATATGTATCTCATTGTCACCAAAACACGCGTTTGAATCCGGAAGATTGAAGCAAACCAAAAACAACAAACAGCGAAAATCCTCGCGGGGAAGCAAGTCTACATAATTCCCGCTGAGCCTACATTGGGGGTCATTTGATCCTCGTCAAAGAGACTTGACGGTAAGGAAAGCCTCCCTGCAGATTTTCATGTTTAGCTATGCGAGAATGGCCCTTAGAGACACTTTTCTGCGGTACACCGATATAAAATTTACCTCACGCTGCTTCATAAATTTCGACTTGATAAACAGCCCCTGGTGTTAGAGAATGCCTAAGGAGACCCACGCAAATTTATTATCATAAAGTTGGGAGGTTCATCTTCTAAAATCCCTCCATTGGATTAGCTTGCCACTAGCGCTGTATTATCGACGTGAATTTACTGCCAGGGGACCGAGTATTAAAGCGGCTCGATAGAGGACTCCACCCTGGAGCATCCCTTCTCAATATATTCTCACTTGCAAAAATTCAAAATTAATTTAAATTTATTCCCCCATCTCGGACATATTTCATCTTATTTATACATGAAGTACTTTAAGTAAGCTTTTAGTACGTCTGAGGTTAAAAACCACGTCTCGTAGATACATTACAGACGCCTTCATTTGTTCTTTCATAATTTGAGAGAACAAATGACTTCAGCGAACAAGCTCTTGTTGCACGGTTCCACAGTTCGATTTGCAGCTGTTGAATGAACTTCGGTACTGATGTGGTGTGGAGTTCATGTGTCAGCTCTAAGTGCTTTTATTCCGAAAGTGATTATAATAACATGCATTTATAAAAATACTACTTCTATTAATTTTAACAATTAGTCTTTACTATGAATGAAATAAAGGTCATCTTGAATGAGTGGCAAATTGTAAGAGATGGACAAAATTTAACTACACAAAACCTGATGTCATTTAAGCACACAGTGTCAAATATTTTTCGTTTGTAGAATTAACCACTTCGAGATAATAATTGTTATTAATTTGGACAATTATTTTCTCAAACAAGAAGTCATTCCCCGCCCCCTTAGCAGAAAAATGGAATTTTGGTTTTTGGTTTAAAATATGCCGCATAATTTAATTTACTTGGACTGACGCATTACCTATTTCGGACGCCATTTCTTAAATATATTATTTTATATTTTGGCCAGTTGAAAGAGCTGATAAAAGATTTAGCATGCCCACATTGTTTTCACACACTCTGAACCTGGAGATGCTTTACACCTCTGGTTTTGCATCTCAATTAGAAGTGGAATATGAAAATAGACTACTTTTTCAGTAAATACATCTAAAATCTAAGGCTCAAGAGGCCACTAGATGAGAAGAAGGTGTCAGTTACACTGGTGAAGCTTTCTTATATAAAGAAATTATATATATTTTTTATGTGAACTGCATGCAAAACTTAAAAGCCATTTTTCTCAAGTTCAGTTTTTCTTTGCCCATATTCAAAGTCTATCTTCTCCACAATATTACAACTAATGCTCTGAAAATTGTACACAATACACCACAGAAGCTGTGTAATAAACTTATATATGGGGATTTTGATATTGGTGATAGTTTAATTTTTAAAAATAATTACTATGACCAAGCACTGATTTTTGGAGTTTTTTTCGAATTCACTCATAAAATAATTTTTTAAGAAAATAACTATGCAGAATTTCAGAAATCTGATCCTTTAAGGCATTTAACTGTATCAAAATTAGATTTATTGTGCAATAGATTTTGATTTTAGGTTATATATTTGTATTGATTAATTCATATATCAGGAATGCAGTTACATATTGGAATGAAAACTGGTACACACACTTGTTTAGTTACTAGTAATATCTGTACAAAAACTAGAGGCTCTAGCTTTAGTAGTTTAGAAAATCGCCGTTAGCACTTCGGTCCCCCCTTAAGGGAACGATATTTCAAAGTGACAACGTCTTTAAACATGTGAATTATTTGTTAATCAAACCGTTTAAGAGGAAAAATACTAACCGGTTTTGGATGAGATAATGCTGATTTATTGGCTCCAGTAAATATAATACTGGTTTCATGATAGTAAAATGAACGATTTTACAAGGGTTGACTGGTAAGTCCCGAGCTTCAATTTTTTTCCCTTATTTCACAACATAATTTCCAGAGAGGCTAATAAATTTGTCAGCCCGCCTTGGTAGCGTGATGGTAGCATGTCTACCTCACGTTCAAAAGGTCTCAAGTTCGAATCTCAGGGTGAGTTACCGGATAAGGTTTTTCCGGGGTTTTTCCTTATGCTGAGAGACGAATGTCGGGTAACTCTAAGTTCCATGGCCCCCGGGCTCATTCGAGCATCATTTCACCCATTCCATTCATCGTCTGATATGACTTAACGTTGGAGGACGTAAATTACAAAAAAAAAAAAAAAAATAATGTCATATCGATTATCTAATTTAATTAAACCATCTCTGTAGTGTAATTTATCATGGTGTTCAAAATAGCTATGACCTCCTCGTTGCTGTGAAATCGTCGTCCTCCAAGAACATTTTTGGGGTTTGGGAACAGGTGGTAGTCACTGGGTGCTAGATCTGACGAATGGGATGGTTGTTCAAGCAATTCAAACCTTAATCCCCACATTTTTCCAATTGCAGTGACTGAACGATGGGTTGTAGCATTGTTATGAAGAAGCAATATTTTTTTTCTTTGACAAATAAGGTCTTTTCATTTTCACCTCATCACTCAAACGTAAGAAACCACTTGTCATAACCTAGTTAGCTGACAAAATTGACTTTGCCCTTTTTCGAGTTGGATCACCTGGCGAGTCCAAAGTTTTGATTGATTTACTTTCTAGAGTGTAGTGATGTATCCAAATTTCATCCATAGTAGTAAGCCATCTCAAAAAATTCACTGGGAGTTTTACAGCACAGCTCAAATTTCTTAACAGAAACAGTTTTTATTTGCAACTTTTTATCAGGGGTCAACAAACGTGGCACCCAACTAGCACAAAGTTTTGAAAGCCCAAAACATTACTTAAAGTATTACCTACAAATTCGTTTGATATGTTTACAGCTTCTGCTATCTCAAACAACTTTAATCTGCGGTCTTCCAGTATTTAATAATGAAATGTTTCAATGATCTCTAGAGTTGTGACTACCACGAGGTTCATCACTAGTGCTCGTACGTCCCATTTTAAACTCCAAAACCCACCGTTTAATCATTGTATATGAAGGGGCAGAGTATTTCAATGTACTGTCTATTTCCTCTTTGATTTCTTTAGGCTTTACGCCTTTCAAATGGAACTATTTAATCATTACTCGATTTTCCAAATCCTTCATATTCGTGAAAGCTCTACACTTGTTTAAAATGCTGTCATTCAAAAACTAAACAAGCTACTGAGCTGTAGCTATGGATACAAGCTAGTCTAGAGTTAAACTATATTATGCTCTCCATAAAACTGGCCCAGTGGCAACATCTCTATGTGAGGCCTGAGACTTATTAGCCGATTCTAGTATAATAAAGTTAATTGCATAGCTTAGTTTCCCATATTCATTACTAGAGTACACCACACCGACTGTTACTGAACAGTAGGCCTGGAGAACAGTACTCCCAAGGTGGCATATTAACTTCTGCTACTTTCCTGACCACCACAGACGGAAAACTGGTACAGTAAATCGGTTCCATGAATTTGTGTGTGATAATGTATAAGGGGAGGGAGAACTCTGTTCAAAACTTCGGAGTACTGTTCCGCAGAGCTGATGTATAAGTTTGTCAGTCGTGGTGACAAGTGAATATCTACAAGGGAAGGGTGTGAAAGGGATTCTGGAGGGGTGGATTTGTTTATGGACCCTGATAGCTCAAACTTCTCATTTCTGGACTACATTAAACTTATGCTTGCAACGAAATGTGGAAATGCATTATTGAAACTGTCTCTGTTAAAAAATAAGTATTTCTAAGAACAGATTTAATATATAGTCATATTAGATCTCATATGCAGTATTTTTTACCGACCTGTAGGTGTTCAAGACAGATGGAAATAGACGTAGATGAAAGCTCACTTTAAAGAGAACTTGTGTCAACTGAAGAAGAAAGGAAACAAGTCTTAACAAAATATAATGATGGTGTGGGTATATGAAAGGACCGGAAGTTGAAAACTGTAGGAAATGTGCAGGTGTTTCCCAGAAAGAGCGCCTCTGGTTGAATAGCAGACGTTTCCATGGTTACTGTGGGAGGGCAATATGTCCACTGTAGCTGGCAAATATTGTGAAAGGTTACGTCTGCAAACTTTCCCAAGTTCTGTGCGAGAGGACAATAGCACAACTTGGGCATGTTTTTAATACAGTTAACAAGTTCCTTGCGCTGTGAGTCTGTTTCGGAGCTACTTTGAATTAAGTTTAAATCCCGTCATGCATATACACGTTCTTTTGTTTATACTTAGTGTCTCGTTCCATTTGTGAAAAAGGACAAAGATTGTCAAAGTTATTAAATCCACATTTTAACGATATTAAAAGTTCTAGAGGTGATAAATTATTTGAATAAAATTGCTATTCTCCAATAGTTGGTACAATTATAATTTTTACGTACTAATTCTTACTATACCTACTTTTAAAATGTTAATATTTGACCTCTTTAGAAAACATAGCTGCCGTAGAAATAATTATATTTTGTCCTGCAACGTTAAGTCTTGTCCGAAGATGCATGAAATGATGTTAAAATGAGTAAAGGTTCATTAGAGCTTAGAGTTACCAGACATTCATCTTTAAGAATAAGGGAAAACCTTACCATCCTTACCGAGATTAGAACTAGGGACCTCTTGAACGTGAGAGTACCACCACGCTACAGAGACGGGCTTTATAGTTTGGACCACTATTAGTTATAATTAATGGAAAGTAATTGTTCTTTCACACTAGCTGTGTGTAGGAAAAAGCCCGGGCCTTAAAGGTACTTACTGCATAGTAAGTCGCCATTAAGGTAGTTGTCTCATGTGTTTATGAGAACTCCTAGCGGTTTACCAGGAAAAAAACGAGTCAGTTGGAGAATTTAATGTCATGTTGGCACGTTGGCCATAGTAGCTCAATGGTTTAGAGCGCCTGGACGTAAACCAAAAGATCCGTAGTTCAAATCCTGGCTATGGCATTGAATTTTTCAGTCTGAATCTATCCTTTCATAATGTTATTATTGTATTACAGTTTAATTAAAAATTAATAGGCCTTTGAATGATTAAGGAAAGTGTTGGATGGAACCTTGTATGGTACTCAAGACTTGTTTGTACACTCGCAGAAATTATCAGGCCTTCCCTTTCATCGATAAAATACGTCTTGATTCACTACCGTCATAAATCCCTCGTTTTGGGATTCCCTATACCTGTGCCCCTTACATGTAAAACTTTTTGCCCATTCCTTCGCCATAAGCCACAAAATTACACAATATTTGTCAAAACAAGCGTAGTAATAGAAACTTTCCATCTCATTATGTTTGAAGACGTGGACAGCGTGTAAACAGAAACATCTGGCTGGATTATCGACTTATGCAGCTTTGTCCCGTTAATGATGGGTGGAGCACAAAGTGGGATGTTAAACTTTTCACTTTACTTCACGTAAACACTTTGAAATCGCTGCTTCTCACGTTAGCAGTAAAGTTGAAAAACAAACAAGCTTCATTTGTTTTCTACTCCAAGTATTTTAATTGGGCACTTGCAAAGTGAGCCAATAAACAAATGCAAAGCGCCAAAATTGAAAATTAACTCAGCAAATGTAGACTTACAAAACGTTTTATGTCTTTTTGTTTCTTTGGGACAGTAGAAATGTTTGAAAATACCTCAAATGTACATCGTATGGGAAAATGTGTAGCATGTCGTGAGAGTTAACAGGGTTCATGAAGAAAAACGTGTTCAGAATTGGTTGATAACAGAAAGTTATTATAGCTACATTATTAGCAATAACTGATTGTAAATAGCAGCTACCCAAAACTTTAATACAAAGATTTTACCACTCATAAATATTTTGACAATTTTGACACTGAATTTTTACACATTTTTCAGTAAATTTTGCTTATAAAGTAGAGTAAAGTGTATAAGCGTGATTGAAATGATGGCTGTGTGAATCTACTGCGAATAAGACAAAGGTTTGCGACTGGTAGAAGCATTTCAAAGATGGTCGGGAAGCTAGATTAAAGATAAGTAGAGATAAATAGTGAAAACACAGAGTTCTGTAATATTCAAATTTAACCCAATTAGTGTATTGAAGTTCAAGACATCTTTCAAGTCTTGAGGAGATTTGGGGGTGAAATGATGTTAATGGGCGATCTATTGCCAAATCAGCATCCACACGCCAAAGAGGCTACATAAACGTTTCCCAAGCAGAACTAGACATGATCAAATTGCTCTAAAGATCCTAACTAAAGTTCGGCGTCTACGTGACTCAGATTACTTTAGCCACAAAGTCTGTGTCCGGCCACGTACACGTGGTCGATATGAGTAAACAGGAAAGTAATGTCATAAGCTAGTATCATGTGAAATCCGGCAAAATGGTGTTCTCATAGATTAACAGAATTAAGAACTAAGAGTGCAAAGTGTTCCAACAAGCCACGACATAGGAAATAAAGATTAAGTAATCATTTTCTAGAAGATATAAATTTTTATTAAAAAAATCTTCAAGTCGAACCTTTTCTCCCTCTAATTTTTTCTCTCGTTTGTTTTGGCGATTTACGTTTCTTCACTTTACTATGTTTCCGGTTTTATTTTATTTTAAAGATATAGTTTTATTTTACACAAAGTATCAATTCATTTTTGAGGAAACGTAATATTAGATTCCAAGATATACTTATTATAAACCATATGACATGGTGACACATAATCCATGGGAGCTTTCATTCATATGACCACCTAGCCGTTCCCAGGGTTGCACTGCTGTCTCACACACTTTGGCCAGCACTGCGGTGAGATGTTATTAATAGCTACCTGATACGCTCCTTAAGAATGACAATGAAGTTTTAGATTTGTGATTTCACGTAACCACAAAACTCAAAAGGTGTCAGATATGGAGAACATGGAGCCCACATGCGGCAATAACCTCCTAATCCATCGACGTGGAAATGTGGCGTCCAGGTACACCCGAACCTAGAATCTTCCACATTATCGACTGTGGTACACCCAACACTTGACTTAACCGACGGGTTGATGCTTGCGGAGTTTCCTGGTCACAGCCTCGCTTACCTGCTGAACAGTTATTGGTCACCTTAGGTCTACCTGCACGTTTCACTTCCTGCACAACGCCTGTTGTGCATTAGTAGTCGGATGTTAGTCCTTTACAACCGTTCAAATTCCGCTTAAAACTCCTGATGCGTAAATCCCCTCAAACGTGCAGAAACAACAGCGATTCGTTGTTCAGACCTGAAAAAGTAATTCATATTTAGTCGTTTTCTGAAAATTGGATCCAGAGTTTTATGTTCACCTTGTATATACATACAAACATCCATGTACGAGGTGAAACTCGAATCCCCGATCCTCTAAGTTAAGGAATGACAAAGATACACACCTAGAAACAACATAAGTATTCCAATTTCGGATTCAAAGTCTGTTCTCTGGGACCTATACTTTCCCATTACACAGCTAACAGCTCTTAAAAGAACTGACTACGACTTAAAGCCTAATGCTTCAAATGTATAAGTGGACAGTTTCTGTAGCGTCATGGTAGCGTCACGTTCAAGAGGTCCATAATGCTAATCTCGGTCAGGAGATGAGGTTTTCCCTTATTCTGAAAGCTGAGTATCTGGTAACTCTAAGCTATATATATACCCTGGACTATTTTTAACATTATTTTATGCATAATCCGATACTACTTAACGTTGGAGGACATCATCCCGTCTCTGTAGCGTGGTGGTACCGTCAGGATCAAGACCTCCTAGTTCTAATCTGGCTCAGGGTGATAAGGTTTTCCCTTATCATGAAAGATGCATGTCTGGTAAGTCTAAGCTCTATGTTCCCTGGACTAATTTGAACTCGATTTTACCCATCGTCCGTTATGACAACTTTGGAGCACATTGGCCTGTCTCTGTAATGTGGTTGTAGTGTTACGTTCAAGAGGTCCCTAGTTGTAATCTCGGTGAGGATGATGAGGTTTCCCCTTGTCCTGAAAGGTGAATGTCTAGTAACTCCAATCTCCATGTACCCTGGACGCATTTGAACCTCATTTCATTCAACATCCAATATGACTTATGTTGGAGCACATTGGCTAGTCTCTATAAGTGGTGGTAGTGTCAATTCCAAGAGGTCCCTAGTTCTAATCTCGGTCAGGGTGATAAAGTTTTCTATTATCCTGAAAGATGAACGTCTGTTACCTCTAAGCTCTGTGTACCCTGGGCTCATTTGGACATCATTCATCGTCCGATATGACAAAGATGGAGCAAATAGGCCTCTCTATGTACGTGGTGGTAATGTCACGTTCATGAGGTCCCTAGTTCTAATCTCGCGCAGCATGATAAGGTTTTGCATTATCCAGAAAGATGAATATCTGGCATCTCTAAGTTCTATGTACGCTTGGCACATTTGAACATCATTAAATTCATCATCCAATATAATTGAACGTTGATGCAGCAAATAAAATGGGTAGCCCACAGTTCCACGTTGACGCTACAGTTTGTAACGAATAATATGGGTAGCTCAGGGTTAAGCAGTGAGGTTTCTCTCGGGTTATGCGTGGATTTGTATGAGTAAGGATTGGTACTAATGACTCTGGAATGCCCGTTTCAAACTGGTTTAATGACTGCTTCTTTCTATCGTGATATGTGTGTGTAATTTTACGTCCTCCAACGTTAAGTCATATCGGACGATGAATGGAATGGGTAAAATGATGCTCAAATGAGCCCAGGGTCCATAGAGCTTAGAGTTACCCGACATTCGTCTTTCAGGATAAGGGAAAACCCTGGGAAAAACCTTATCCAGGTAACTCACCCTGACCGAGATTCGAACACGGGACCTCTTGAACGTGAGGCAGAGTCGCTACCACCACGCTACCGAGGCGGGTATCATGACATCAAACTCCAAGTTGCCGACCAAGCGGTTTTACAATATTTTCCTGTTAAGAGTGACTGAAGGTGGACTGCTTATTACTCCATAATACTTAATTCGTTACGTGTGAACCGACAAATCTTCCCTCCGGTTCTAATCTGCCTTCGACCAAGAGAGAAACTTTTACTCGGCCGCTTGCCGCGGACCGTCCCTCCTCACAGTATACACAGCTGTGCGTGAGTGTGTAACTTTCAGCCCTTTATTCAACCAAAAATCCTTTGTAAATATTTTGTCCATTGTGATTATTAGTCTCGGCCATGCCATTGTTAAGGGTCCGAAGAATACCTATTCAAATGGAGTCAAGTGTCATTCATTTAGTCAAGTGTCATCATTCTTGCTAAGAAAACCTCTTTCTCCCGTGTCTTCTGTTACACAACTCAACCAACTGCCCCTGCAGGTGTTGTAACAAATATCCAAAATTCCTTTGAAATCCATCACGATTCTTTACTTATTGCAATTCTTTAATTTCGGTATCAACGTTGGAAGACATTGGCCCGTGTGTAACGTGGTGATAGTGTCACGTTTAAGAGGCCCTAGTTCTAATCTCAGTGTTATAAGGTTCTCCGTTATGCATAAAGATGAATGTCTGATAACTCTAAGCTCTATATACCCAGGACTCATTTGAACATGATTTCGTTTATCGTCGGATATAACCTTACGTTACGTAAATTTAAAAATATATTATATATGTGTGTGATTCTACTAGCACATAGTAGACAGATTAGTGAGTATAGAGGAATTCATCTGAGTTTTATATCAGGATGTATATAATAAAGAATAATAAAACACATTTTATTACATTGTATATCGCTGTATTTCAGTAATCAATTAAAAGTTTTATGAAGACCTACAAACGTCAGTTCCACGTAATGAATGAGGACTGCAACCTGAGACTGTCGTATCTAGCTGAAATTATTGCCCAGGCAATATATTTACAACAGTGTTACTGACATTACTTGCTCTAGTAAGTGACGTGATGCTGTTTTCATTAATTGAAATAACTCGCCCGTCGTGAGATGCTCTGATTATAATATAATATAAACAAGGCTGCCCCTGATTTATACAACGGTGGCTGTGTTTATCTGATGAGTAAAATGATGCTTCCCAAGAGTTACGATGTCTGACCTAGGATACGCGCTGGCGAGTTAAATATTGTGTCCCTGTTGTTCATAGTGGGACACCTACATCTTCTGTATAAGTATTGGATACACAGTTTCCATAAAAATATATGTAATGACACTCCCTAAATTAAAAATAATTGATTTCCAGCACTGATATGACTTTCTCTAGGTTTGTACAGACACTTGTTTATCTATTTCAAGATAAACATTGCCTCATTGTAGGAATATGGGAATACAGTAGACTTTAAGTGATAGTCAAATGTTTTAAAACTGGTTGTCTAGGTGGCGGTCTTTGAAACTACGTTCAATTTGTATGTCCAAGAGATAAAAAGTGAATAACGACTTTCCATTTCAGGAAAAAGTATAACTATTAGAAATTTCAGACAAGAAACATTGAGCCCGCCTCGGTGGCGTAGATGGTAGCATGTCTGCCTCACGTTCAAGAGGTCCCGAGTTCGAATCTCGGTCAGGGTGAGTTACCTGGATAAGGTTTTTTCCGGGGTTTTCCCTTATCCTGGAAGACTAATGTCGGGTAACTTTTAAGCTCTATGGATCCCGGGCTCATTTGAGCACAATTTAACCCATTCCATTCATCGTCCGATATGACTTAACGTTGGAGGACGTAAAATTACAAAAAAAAGAGAAACATTGTTCACTCCACTAAAAGGTAGTTACATAAATTATGACTATAGAAGGTTTTGTAAAGAGCTACTAGGCTTACCAAGACCAGCATCCAGGGAAGCAGCTTTAGTAGAATAAAGAAAGACAAGAAGAAATGGAATAATAATGGGAAGAAGAATAAAATTTTGTTATAGGTGTTTGGCAAAATAATGGGGAATTATTAAATTATGCATGAGTTTAAAGAACTCAAACAGTTGTTGGGCAGAGTTAAGCGGAATTATGGAAAAAATAGGAATGTGAGATATATGGAGATTAAAGGAAAGGAATACGAGCGATGTGGATAAATTGGTAAAATGCAGAATATAGAAAGACAGGAAATATGGAGAAGTCTAGAAAATATGAAAACATTAAAATTTTAGAAACAGATAAAGAGAAACTGGGGACGAGAAGCATACGTAGATTGCTGCAATAGGCAAGAGAGACAAGGGTTAGCTTGGATGAGAACAGGAACAATATTTTAAGAGGGATAAGAGGTAAGGAAAAGGGAATTTGTGAATTCTATGGGGGAAAAGAAAGCATAGCACACTATATAACAGAATGCAAGGATTTAGCAATCTGGAGAAAAAAAGTTTGGGAGGAAAAATGGGAGAAAGTAGAGAAGAGGATAGTAGCTACAAAAATGTTAACGGGCAGGGAAAAAAAGAAGGTAAGAAGTATTGACGAGTACTTGCAGAAAGTAAAAAGAAAAATGGACAAGAAATGTAAAGAATATAAGAAAGGAAGATGGTGGAGGGGGAAGATAGGGACTAATTAAGTAACAAGGAGGCAAGTACCTGGCAGAGCAGAAGACTAGTGTGTCATTTATGCCAAGGTAGCAACAAGGGAATTGAAGAAATAGTGTGGATAGATAAACAATGATAAGGAATAATGTAAAATGGAAATTAATTGTTCTTTCACACTAGCCGTGTGTAGGACGCAATATGGAAAGGTAGAGCCAAACTATAAAGCCCGGGCCTTAAAGTACTTACAGCATAGTAAGTCGCCATTAAGGTTGTTGTCTCATGTGTTTATGAGAACTCCTAGTGGTTTACCGGGAGAAACACGAGTCAGTTGCAGAATTTAATGTTATGTTGGCATGTTGACCATAGTAGCTCAAGGGTTTAGAGCAGCTGGACGGAGGCCAGAAGATCCGTGGTTTAAATTCCGGCTATGGCATGGAATTTTTCACTCTGGCCTCAATCATTTAAAACATGGTAAAAAGAACTGACACGAATAAATTATTCACTCATTCATTCAGTCATTCATTCATATTTAAATGAGACTTAAATTTCTTTTGCACCAGTACCTTGCCTATTTCTTACGAATTATCAGTTACGTAAAAGTTATTCAGAATGAAAGGGACTTCTGAGAAGATTCCCATAAAATGCAGTATAAAAGTTGGTTTATCAGGAAAATAATTTCATATGCGTTATCTTAATCATGATTGTTATTCATTTTTGTCGAAATCAGAATTTTTTTAAATGTTCCTATGAAGGGGAGTCAAAAATGGGGAATTTTTCTCAAAGACTTCCTCTTAAATCTTTGCAAGGTGCTAAAAGCAAATACGGGTTTGGATGCAGTATAAAAATCTTCAACTTAATTCCGTTCTCAAAATAATATATTCTTATGTCTCCGTTCCTGACATGCTGGTGTTAGGAGTCACTTGGATCCTCTCAGGGCAAAGGAGTCGAGGCACATTGACCTGATAGATGAGATCAAGGTTGAGGGGTTGACCCAACGCCTGGGATGAATGAATGATGGAGCAGTTGGTGAAATGATGACGGGGTAAACCGTAGGACCCGGAGGAAAGCACCATGTTGTCCACCACAAATCCCACATAGCGATTGTCTGGGATCGAACCCGGCTCGCCTAGGTGAGAGCCAAGTGGTCTAACCACTAAGCCATGGTGCTTTCTCAAAAAATGTCTCTAACGGTCTTGAATACCCTGCCTAGTCCTTTTCACAGATACCCAGGGTGATGGCTTAGGTGGTCTCTTTGTGACCCGCTTTCGGGAGGTCCGAGTTCGATTCCGGACCTAACTGATTCATGGTTTATTTCTGGCTTTTTACCGGGTCACCAGGTAAATTCTGGTAGATTAATTACATGCCCCAAATGTCCTCTTTCCCCATTTCATGTCCATTATCATCTCTCATCTGGTGGTCTCTCACGCTAGAAGTGTCGGCGGGGGCCTCGGCGGTGCATGGCAGGATGATACGCTTCTGGTAAACATTTTCTGCTCCGGTAGGACGATCTCCGTTGTCCGTACAGGTCTAGTGGGGCGTTAGCAGACCGCAGTCGGGTGAGCAGTTGGTTGTTCTCCCCTTCCGGGGAGTTTCCAACTGGTTACCCTCTGCACTGTCGTGGGTCCTTGGGACTCCAACCCTCTACCTTCTCTCTCCCCATCCTTCCTCCCGATGATCGCCCACTTGGGAGCATAGGTACATTAGACCAAGTACGGACCTCCGTGCCAGATCCACTCCGCAGCGTAGTCTGCTCCATTTCTCATGACAGGATATTGCTTACAGACATACTAAACCTGACTATATCAAAATATAGATTTAATTAAATAAAAAAATTATATCAAATATATTTTGCTTGTGGAATGAACCATTTCCGAGCTAATTCCTGTTTTTAGTTTGAATAGTTTTTCTTTTCAGACAAAGTATGGATGATGCAAATAATATACATAAGAATATTTTGTAAAAGCTCAAATGGGTGCAGTACATCATTTTTTTTCTGAGCCTTCGAAGTTTTCCATTCAATGGAATGAGCTGTCAAGCTTCTGGACAGTGAAAGAGAGCTTATGAGAACATTGCAGTTATTTACAGATGGTCCGACAGCTCACGTCATATTCTCCGAAGCATTTGCTGCCTCGCTTCGCATTTTTGTTGTAATTTCCTTGCCATCAGGAACAGCGCGCGTCGTAGACCCAATAACACATGTCATTAAAATCGCTCTTTTGAATAACTGGGGCGTCGAGAGCGCGATGATGGCTCAGGTGATTGATGAGCGACAAATAACCCGACTCCTTTCGGGATTCAATCATCTCCATGATACAGCGGCGCAACACTCTTAACGAAAATGTGTGACCAGACTTCTCAAACTTACAGTGTGCATACGAGGCATTAAATAGGTTATAAACAAAATATACCTAATAGCTAACGAAAGTATTTCATGAATTTCTCTACTTATTCCTCTAAAATATTAAACAAGTTTAATCCAGGGATAGATCGATAAGTTGTCGATACTCGATTCTCGATACCCGATACCTCGATACACGATATCGTCATTCCTACTTCCAGTTTCAATACAAAATGGAATGTTGGAAAAACTGTGTAATAACAATAAAATTAGATAGATACACTTATTTAATAAGACAAAACTTAAAACCATCAGTGTTCTTATATTTAAAAGCAAAGCAGTTCACTTTTATAAGCTTTGTTCAAAAATACTAGCATTTACACTCCTTGGGATTCGAGTCTACTTCTTTTTCTGTCACATATGAGTCCTGCTGTGCCAAAAAGTCTTTCAGGGAAAATGTTGCAGGTGGAAATAGAAATATGTAGCTGCTAATATTTTCTTTTAATTATGGAAATTTTGAATTTGTTTTCCGGTAATCCAGTGTACTAGAAAGAAGATGTGACAACTTGTAGTGATTTCTACTTGGGAACTGCTAACTGGCAGTGAATCTGACACACGATTATTTTCTTACATACGAAGGGATGTTCTAATGTTTTAATTATCACCATTTAAAAATGTGATGGAGAGTTTGTGCTGATAAATGCTTGTTAGTTCTTCTCTACGTAGTCACCATCTATATTTACACATTTTTCCCAGCGTTTCTTCACCTTCCGAGTACCTTGATTGTAGAAGTCTGCAGAAATCGCTTTAAACCACTCTTCCACTTCATCAATGACGTCATTTGTGTTGTCAAATCGGCGACCACGCAACGGATTCTTCATCTCCGAGAACAAGAAAGGCACTTGGTGCGATATCGGGCGAATAAGGCAGATGCTGTAAAGTCTCAAAGCCACATTCCCTTGTTTTGTCAACTGTAACTTGAGACGAATGAGCTGGTGCATTGTCAGACAGAAGACGAACAACTTTGGAGAGCATACCGCGCCGTTCCTTAATCAGAGCTGCTCGTAACTTGTCCAGAAGATTTCAGTAGTATCTGTCAGTGATGGTTTGGCCCTTGGCGAGATAATCTGTAAGGATGACTCCACGACAGCCCCAGAAAACTGAAAGCATGACCTTCCTAGCTGACATTTGCACCTTTGGCTTTTTGGTAGGGGGGATTTGCATGCTTCCATTCCATGCAAATGGTTTTTGTCTCTGGATCATACTAATAGATCCAGGATTCATCCATGGTCACCAGAAGGTGAAAACCTTCATCTTCATCGTTTTCCAACAGCATCAACATCTGTCTTGAAAGGTCACGGCATGTTTGCTTTTGGAAAGTGGTTAGCAAACGTGGAACCCACCATGCAGACACCTTATACATGTGTAGTTCGTCATGAATAATTTTTCACACACTACCATAACTAAGATGTGTCTCATTCATGACCATTTGGATAGTTGCTCGTCTGTCTTCCAGTGTTAAACACTCCACTTTCTTCACTGTGACAGCATCATCTGTCATTGACGGTCTACCAGCTCTTGGCTCATCTGTCAGGGACATGTGACCAGTTTGAAAATTCCTTTTCCACCTCACAATAGTGGCATACGATGGGCAATCATTTCCATAAACAGCCGTCATACCATAATGGATTTCTCGGGCAGTTTTGCCCTTCAAATGCAGGAACTTGATCACACCAAAAGCCTCAATTATTTCCATCTTCCAACTCAGTCACTTCTGGCGCTCACTGTAAGAAACAAAAAGGACTCAAATCACTGAAACTACCAACATTATGTCCCGAGGGATCAATGATGACACTGAAAAATTCCCATCACTCTAACATAGAAGCTACCGGGTTTTAATTAAAATTTTACGACACCACCTCGTAAAGTTGCCGTCCAGGTACCACATTTCTGTTAATTTCTCGGGCTTTTCAATACTTGTGGCAATGATATTTTGTGACTATAAAATGAAATAAAAATTCCAGAATCACCACCGAATTATCTAAAAAGTATCGAGGGAATTGTCTAAAAGTATTGTTGGGTGGTGATATCATGTAACTATCGTGAGTATGAGGTAGCGAGGACCCATCTCTAGTTTATTCCAATACGTAAAAATAGAAGCTAGCAACAATGAAGCAACAAATACTATATAAACTTCACTCATCTTTAAGAAAATTGATGAAATTTCCACAGAATTAAGAGACCGGTTTCTCAAATATCTTTACCTCTCCAGTCATTTTGGTTGTTCCTGTTGCTATCGTTACTGCCGCTAGATGTCGTATTATTTTTCTATTTATTACCAAACTATAAAAACGAAACAAACGTAAAGACAGAATCGATTTGCGGTATTTCAAAACTCATTACGTGATTTATATTCTTTTAAAACAAATATTTTCTCCCAAACAATGACTTATATCCGCCTATTTAATTTGGTCCACCCGTGTGGTGGCCGGGTGTAAACAAAATAGCTCCAAGGTAACCATACATATCGTAAAAGAGGCCTAAAATGGTCACCCAGTGCTCGGGGGTACAACTGGGTCACCCAGTCCCAGGGGACATAAATGTGGGACCTGGTCCTCCAGGTTAGGGGTTGGGCGTAGGGTTAACTCCCCTACCTCGTTAAAACAACTTTGTTACGGATACCTTAATACAGCTTCAGACTAACTCGGATACTCCGGAGACAACCCGGCGAAGAAAACGGCTAATGAGACGGAAAACAGATTTAGTATGATGACTTGGGTAGAAGGAGAAGAGGAAGACCCAGGAAAAGATGGGTAGATGATGTAGAAGATGACTTGAGAAAGTTGGGGGTTAAAGGCTGGAGAAGAAAAGCAGAGGACCGAGTAGAATGGAAGAGGGTGGTTAGGGAGACCGAGGGTCTACATGGCCTGTAGCTCCAACTATCATCATCATCATCATCATCATCATCATCATCATCATCATCATCATCATTTAATTTGGCCGAGTCATGGCTGAGATTTTATTTCAAAGGAGATGCTTCGGCTCTCTCGCTCTGAGGGTACCCAAGCGCCTCCTAAATTCAGCATTGACAAGAAAGGGAGTGAAAAATCATTTAATTGATTTAATAATTTAACTTCTCTATTTCCGAGAATTTCCTGGTTAGATGACCAAAAATGATCTGATATGACTGATTCATCAGTATGTTTATTCCGAAAAGTTTCTTTATAGGTTAATAAATACGAGATACCCAATAAATAAAGAGGAATTTAATAACATTTTAATACTGATTTAATGGTTGTAATAAAGATGTTGTACATTAAAATATTGATATTTTCAAATATAAAAATGTAAGTAATATAAATAATAACTGAAATTAATAATGACTATGGTTTTTAAAAGCCTATTTAGAATTAAACAGTCTCAATTTTTCAAAGAATTAAATATAACTTTGCTTCGTCAAAATAAATATAATATAAAAACATTTCACATTGCTCTAAAGAGATAAAATTTCCAACAACAAAAAATATGTTATTCAGCCAATTAATTGTTTAGATTGCAATCAGGATTACATTGGAAGTACCGAACGCAATTTAAAAACCAGAACGAATTAACATTTTATAAATATTAAATGTAAACAGACTGATAAATCGGCCGTGACAGATCATTTTTGTTCATTTAACCATGAAATAAATCCAGAAGTTAAATTATAAAAACAATTAAATGGTTCGATACATTTAATGGTTTCGGAGAAAACATTTATTTAAATAAATAGAAATCACGTAATGAATTTTGAAATACCACCAGTGGAAGCTGTCTAAATTTGTTTCATTTTCAGAGTTTGGTAATAAAAATAATAATAATATACCTAGTGCCAGTAACAATGACTACCTTTGCGAAACAAGTCTCTTGGATTCTCTGGAAATATCATCAATTTTCTTAAAAGACAAGTAAAGTTTGTGACAAATAACTACGTAGTAAGTTTAATCTAGTTTATATTTCTTACTGAAAGAGACCAAACTTCTTCCTTACAGGTTTAAGCGGTTTTCCTAGATAAGACTATAGTAGCCTAAAGCGATTGTCAGCTGTCATGCAGTAGCCATGCGACGTCTTAGAAATTCCGTCCTCTTTGCACGACCAGTAGAAACAAAATCTGGTGTGCACTGTTTTCAAGATTGTTTCTTTACCCACTTCAACATAAACATTTGCAAAAGTGATTTTATTACAATAGCACGCACAGCGGAATATACCAGGATTAAGCGATAACGTCATTATTTACAAGCTGGTCACTGTATGATTATTTCTAATGATGTTCTTGTAAGAACCAGGAGTAGAAAAACGAATAAGGCTTCTCATTTGAAAAACGGTATAAGCTTTTGAAAATTTAAACAATTCAGGGTGTATATTAGAAGTTAGTATCGCTAAAATAAATTCAATTCGCGTAAATTGTAGACTTTTAAAGATATTTATATCTTTTCTCTAACTTTTGTGTCTGTTAAGGCTAGCCAATTATAAAAAAAAAAAAAAAAAAAAAAAAAAAAAATGCTTGGTTTTTATTTAACTTCCTCCAACTTAGCTAATAACGAACAATGAATTAAATGACGTTCAAACGAGTCCAGGGCACATAAAGCTTAGCGATAACAGACATTCATCTTTCAGGATAAGGGAAAATTTTATCACCCTGACCGAGATTAGAACTAGGGACCTTTTCAACGTGACACTACCACTACGAAACAGAGACGGGTCAATGTCCTCCAACGTTAAGTTATATGGGACGATTGCCCGCCTCGGTAGCGTAGATGGTAGCATGTCTGCCACACGTTCAAGAGGTCCCGAGTTCGAATCTCGGTCAGGGGGTGTTACCTGGATAAGGCTTTTCCGGCGTTTTCCCTTATCCTGATAAACGAATGTCGGGTAACTCTAAGCTCAATGGACCCCGGACGCATTGAGCATCATTTCACCCATTTCATTCATCGTCCGATGTGACTAAATGTTGGACGACGTTAATTACTAAACCAAAACAACAAACAAACAAAAATATCGGACGATGAATGAAACGATGCTCAGGTAAGTCCAGGGTCAATAGAGCTTAGCTACCAGATATTCATATTTCAGAATAAGGGAAAACCTTATCACCCTGATCGAGTTTAAAACTAGGGACATCTTGAACGTGACACTACCACCGCGTTACAGAGACGGGTCAATGTCCTCCAACATTAAGCTATAGCTTACGATGAATGAAACGATGCTCAGATGAATCCAGAGTACATAGAGCTTAGAGTTACCTGACATTTGTAACGGGATTTTATTTTCGTTCATCTTCAACTAATAAGAAGTAAGCCAACTTTTTGTAACATCCAAGTCGAGTTTTAATCTACTGAGAGTCGTGAGATCTTTTCTCAGGTGTGGACGCGGATTTTTGGTGAAAATAAAATTTAGATGAGTCCAATTTTGTAATATTATTTAATTATATAATATGAACTATGATTCACTCTTATCTATTATAAATATTGAATAACACTTTTTGAATCTTATTAATTTTCCTTTACAATTACAATCATCGTTACATCTTTCCTCCTTCTCCAGCAAGACACAAGATTCTCACCTTTTTTTTAGATTATTGATTTTCTTGTCCCCATAGTAATTCCCGCTTTATTTTGTGATTGGCCGATTCACTGACACGTCATCACACCACGTCATACCCTACTACTTCGGCCAATCACACAACTACATACATTTTTATATATTTATTATTCCTTCGAACATTACTAAACAAAAATACTGTTACAAATGCCCCTCTTCGAAATATATGGAAAATAACCAAACAAAGGAATTAACAATCTGTTTCCATATATTTCGAAGAACAGCCCCAGTTAACAATTTCGTTTACACCAATATTACACAACACCAATACAACATACATAAAATATAATAATATACATACATTAGATGAAATATAATAAATGAACATTTAACAACAATTTCACATTATTATTACACAAACATAAAACACAACAATAAATTAACATTAATTAAAATACAACAGTATATTGATGTTTAACAATGTTTTATTTTTATTATTATTTAACACACACATAGTATATATTCAATATTGTTTCAATTACTGTCAAGGCTTTTATGTGTATAGGGATCAGTATCATTCACTTTAAATGTGTGTGTGTATTTGTTACACAGTCCAGGTTTTGAACTAAAGGCTTTTCTATTCTTTAATATACACAATTTCAACTGTTCTTTTCTCGCTTGGTCTAAATTGTATGTGTTTTCTAACTTTACTTGTAATATTCTCTGGAATTCTATTTCTTCCTCCACTTGGCTTCCGCCGTTCTTATCTTGTATTGTATATAATTGGCAACAATGCTTTTCAAGGTCAGTTACATTATTTTGCAATCCATCAATAATTAAATTCTTCCCACAATTTTCATTTTCATCGTATTCAATATTACCATTTTCTTGCAAAAGTATATCTTCCACAAAAAACCTTTCATTATTTATATTATCCCTGTTCTCTTCTTTTCTTCCATCTTCTTCCAATAATTTTATTACTAATAAATCATTTTCTGTCTTAACCTTCATTTCATGCATTTCGAAATTCAATACACTTTGCCATTCATATAATAAATCATTACCCACAATTACATCTGTTGCCAAATGTGGAATTACCAACGTAATGAAATTGAAATTCCATTCACCTATTCGGCCCTTAATTAATACTTTCATTGTTGGTTAGGTTGGTGCTATCGTTTATATTCGCATCATTCTCTGTGCTTTGTGTATTTTCGACTCTTTCATTTTGATTACTTCTTTCAAATCTCACACCCCTAAAATCTCTTTGATTTGCACTAAATAAACTAGTACCTCTACCCCTATTAAAATTACTTATTCGCTGATTATTTCCTCGATAAAATCTTACATGGTTTATTTGATCATTTCTTCCAATTCTCGTCGACTGATTGTTATGATAATTCCTTTGCACATTATTTTGAACTCCACTTCCTGTTCCGGGAATTACAGATTCATAAGTTCGTCTAGGATCATAACCTCTTCCTTCAAATCTTTGATTTCTCACGGGTGCCCCGCCCCAATTTAAACTCGTCCTATTATTCCTATTATTTGTAGGTTGTGATTCCTGTCGATTTCTTCCTCGCTCAATATGGACGTTATTATAGTTACCATCACAGGATGTAGTATCATTAATGAGGTTATGTGCTTCAAATTCGGATAATAATTCAATCATATCAGAGAAATCGATAGGCTTAGCCACAATTAAATGATTTCTGATATGTGGTGGATAATGACGTATTAGCATGTTGACAATTTCTGTCTCAGAAATTTCGGGATTGATCAACTTACTTTTGTTTGCTAATTTTAAGAAATATTCAGTCATAGAAATCCCTTTTTTAAACTCAAACCTACCCGTTGCTAACTCAACTTTTATTCTTCTTTGTCTCTCAGGTCCCCAAAATCTATTTATAAACAGATTTCTGAAAGTACTGTATGTTTCATGTGAAGCCAAAGTTAACCTTAACCACTCCAGAGCATTTTTCTTCAAACAGCGTTTTACTATTACCATCCGAAATTCATTGGGAATTCTCTTAATACGGAAATATTCTTCCAATTCCCTAAGAAATACTTTTGGATTATCACCTGATTCCTCATCAAAACTTGGTGGACTAATATCATTTAGTGAATAATGTACACATTCATTTTGACCTAGACTGTGGAGTTGTGTGTGTGAGGACATGTTCTGTGTGTTTCTGTGATAATTAATATCATTATCTGGACTCACAAAATCACTACATTCACTTACTACATCACTAGACTTCTGATGATTGCTTAATTCACCTGGTAAGTCACAATCGTTTATATTTGTAATTCTAGACATTTCTTTCCCGTTATTTACTTTTCTAGCCTGTAATGCAATTACAACTTGTGTCAATTTTCCTAAGTTATCCTTTTCTTTTTCAAAATGTTCTTTTACCTCTTTAATTTGCAAAATTACTTCTTTTGCTTTACTTATCTCATCAATTTGTAACTTTATTTCCTCTTGGTGTATCTTACTTTCATCATGTTGTAATTGCATTTCAGAACAAATTACATTGATTCTTTGTTCTACTTTATCTCCTAATCCTTCTCTTTGTTTTTGTGTTATTTCTGCCTGTTGTATCCTAAATGTTTCTAACTCTTTGTTTAATTCCATTCTTATTTCTTGTTTCACAATGTCCTGACCTAACCTAGTTTCCTGAATTATCTCTCTCAACTCATTTACTTCCTTTCTATTCTCATCCTTATTAATCTCTATGATCTGCATGAGCCTTTCCATACTATCCCTACACTCTTTTCTCCCTTCTCTAATCTCCTGTGAAATTTCAGATTTTAATTCCTGTTTTAGCTTCTGTAATAAATTAATTTCTAAGTTACTCACATTTTGTGCTAGTTCCTGTCTTACTCCTACATCTAAATCATTCATTTTCTTAGTTAAATCATTTACATTTTGTTCTATTTTAGAATCTAAATTACTCATTTCTGATTTTACATCTTTCATTCTAGAATCTAAATTACTCATTTCAGATTTAACATCTCCTATTTCTGATTTTACATCTCTCATTCTAAAATCTAAATTCTTTGCATTTTGTTCTATTTTAGAATCTAAATTACTCATTTCAGATTTAACATCTCCTATTTCTGATTTTAAATCATTTGCATTTTGTTCTATTTTAGAATCTAAATTACTTAACATTCTTGTTATTCTTTCCAACATTGACTCATTATCTATACTTAATCTTGCATCCTCCCTATTCATTCCTACACTATCAGTAACTTCTCCTTCCACTATTATTTCTTTTCTACTCGCCATCTTTTTAACTATTTTCTGATTTCTTAACAACATAAATCTACTACTACTACTATTTTTTTTTTCACTCACTTAAACCAGTTCTCGTTTTCTTCTTTCACCTCTCTTCTTTCTTCTTTCTTTTTAAATTCTCACGGAACTGCACGATGCTTTAATCTCCTCTTCTTTATCCTATTCGAGCCCCACACGTTGCTGCGCCATTTGTAACGGGATTTTATTTTCGTTCATCTTCAACTAATAAGAAGTAAGCCAACTTTTTGTAACATCCAAGTCGAGTTTTAATCTACTGAGAGTCGTGAGATCTTTTCTCAGGTGTGGACGCGGATTTTTGGTGAAAATAAAATTTAGATGAGTCCAATTTTGTAATATTATTTAATTATATAATATGAACTATGATTCACTCTTATCTATTATAAATATTGAATAACACTTTTTGAATCTTATTAATTTTCCTTTACAATTACAATCATCGTTACATCTTTCCTCCTTCTCCAGCAAGACACAAGATTCTCACCTTTTTTTTAGATTATTGATTTTCTTGTCCCCATAGTAATTCCCGCTTTATTTTGTGATTGGCCGATTCACTGACACGTCATCACACCACGTCATACCCTACTACTTCGGCCAATCACACAACTACATACATTTTTATATATTTATTATTCCTTCGAACATTACTAAACAAAAATACTGTTACACATTCATTTTTCAGGATAAAGGAAAACTTTATCACCCTGACAGAGATATAAACTAGGAAACTCTTCGTGACACTACCAGCACGATACAGAGACGGGTCAATGTCCTCCAACGTTAAGTCATATCGGATGATGAATGAAACGATGTTCAGATGAGTCCAGGGTCAATAGAGCTTAGAGTTACCAGACATTTATATTTCAGAGTTATGGAAAACCTTATTATCCTGACCTTCATCGATAGTGTAGATGGTAGCGTGTCTGCATCACGTTCAAGAAATCCCGAGTTTGTATCTCAGTCGGGGTGAGTTACCTGGATAAGGCTTTTCCGGGTTTTCCCTTGTCCTGAAAAACGAATGTCGGGTAACACTCAGCTCTATGGATCCCGGACTCATTTCAGTATCATTTCCCAATTCCACACATCGTCCGCTATGACTTAACGCTGGAGGAGGTAAAATTACAAAAACAAGGTATAACCCTGACAGAGATTAGAACTAGGGACCTCTTGAACGTGACACTACTACCACGCTGCAAATACGGGCCAATGTTCTCCAACGTTAAGTCATACCGGAAGAAGCATGAAGTTATGCTCAGAAGAGTCCAGGGTACATAAAGCTTAGAGTTACCGGACATTTATCTTTCAGGATAAAGGAAAAACCTCACCGAGATATAAACTAGCGACCTCTTTGTGACACTACCACCACGCTACAGAGACAGCCTAATGTCCTCCAACGCTAAGTCATATCGGACGATGAACGAAACGATGTTCAGATGAGTCCAGGGTACAGAAAGCTTAGAGTTACCAAACATTCATCTTTCAGGATAAAGAAAAACCTCACCATTCTGACCGAGATAAGAAGTAGGGACCTCTTGAACGTTACACTACACCATGCTACAGAAACTGGCCAGTGTCCTGTAACGATGTCATATCGGACGGTGTAAGAAATGATGTTCAAATGAATCCAAGGTACATAGAGCTTGGAACTACCAGACATTCATCTTTCAGGATAAAGGAAACCCTTATCACTCTGACCAAGATTAGAACTGGGGATATCTTGAATCTGACACTACCATCACGCTATAGAGAGGGGCTAATCTTTTCGAAGAGTCAGTGATATTTTTAAAAATGTCTGTTCCACATTTATTTTATCTTCCGTATATAGGCTAAGGTCTTTGATAGAAAATCAACATGAAAAATTCAATGCCATGGCCGGGATTTGAACCACGGATCTCCTGGTTTCCGTCCGGTCTCTCTTAACCTTTGAACTACCATGGCCAACGTGCCGTCCTGATATTAAATTCTCCAGTTGACTCGTATATTTCCCCGGTAGACCACTAGGGGCTCTCGCATCCGAAATGCACCGTTTGTGGCGACTTACTATCGTAAGTACTTGAGTCCCAGGCTTCATCATTTAACTCTTATTATTTTAGTTAATTGATGGAAATTAATCACTTCTCCACACTAGCCGTATATAGGCTAAGGTTTTTGATAGCTAGAGTCAACATGAAAAATTCAGTGCCATGGCCGGGATTTGAACCACGGATCTCCTGGTTTCCGTCCAGTCCCTCTTAACCTTTGAGCTACCATGGCCAACGCGCCCGCCTCGGTAGCGTAGATGGTAGCATGTCTGCCTCACGTTCAAGAGGTGCGAGTTCGGTGAGGGTGAGTTACCTGGATAAGGTTTTTTCCGGGGTTTTTCCTTATCCTTCAAGACGAATGTCGGGTAACTCTAAGCTCAATGAACCCTGGACTCATTTGAGCATCTTTCACCCAATTCATTCACCGTCCGACATAACTTAACGTTGAAGGACGTAAATTACAAAAAAGGGTGGGGGGGGCAACGTGCCGTCCTGACATTAAATTCTCCAGTTCACTCATATATTTCCCCAGTAGACCACTAGGGGCTCTCGCTTCCGAGATACACAATTTGTGGCGATTTACTATCGTAATTCCCAGTCTTCATCATCTAACTCTTATTATTATTATAGTTAATTGATGGAAATTAATCATTTCTCCACACTAGCCGTATATAGGCTAAGGTTTTTGATAGATACCGGGGAAATATATGAGTCAACTGGATAATTTAATGTCAGGACGGCACGTTGGCCATGGTAGCTCAAAGGATAAGAGCAACTGGACGGACACCAGGAGATCCGTGGTTCAAATCCCGGCCATGGCATTGAATTTTTCATGTTGACTCTATTCTTCAATCTTGTTTTCCAGCAAGTAACACAGCTCTTACCACGGCTTTATCAAAGTTTCTCTTTCCCCATGGTTCGATGCAGGTGAGGTGAATGAAATAAATTCGCCCGCTAGCAAGAGAATTCTAGTAATGTACCTAGTGAGAGCAGCAATTTATCGTGTGTAAGCAAATCCTTATTTACTACCTATTTTTTTTTTTTTCAAAACTTTTTCGGGTTGTTCGGAAGTCCTGGTTAACGAGGTTTATTGTACGTATATTCCTTGAGAGCATAAACATTGTACTGACCAAAAATTATGATCAGTGATGGTATTTTTTCATTGAATGAATTGTAGAGATATTTAAAGCAAATATATAATTTTAATGCAGTACTTAAATAAGTGAAAAGTTACAGCAAACCCTTTTATACAATTTGTATATTAAAATGCCCATCACCAACTTGTAAAACGGGTATACAGTGAACGGTACGATGTGGGAAAAGTCATATGAGTATTACAACTGGATGTTTCGTACACAGAATACGTGCAGCCGTGCGTGCCAAACTCGAACATAATGAGAAAGCTGGCGTAGGCGTTTGGCCAGTGGTTTCCCTTTTTACTGGGAAAGGCCAGTTAATGCCAATAGATATGTGGCAGTGATTTTTTTCTATCCCCTGTTTTTTCAAAGCTAATCGGCTGGAAATGTAATTTCGTCTTTTTTTTTTTTTTCAACCCCAGTCGCAGCACAGACGCACATGGATTCAATAGAAGCAATGCACTAAGGGTCTCGTGAAACAGTAAATGAAAAAATTACCATTACTCTACCATTAACTGTAAATAATGACAGATTTTAAATAGATGGACTGCGTATGACAGGGATTCAACTGTATGTACAGTCACGAATTGCAGAATAGCAAGTAGTTTTTTAATTTACATCCTCCAAAATTAGGTCATATCGGACGATTAATGAGTCCAGAGTCCATGGGCTTAGAGTTACCCGACATTCTTGTGTCCATATGAGTGAAAACCCTGAATATACAGTGTGACCCATATAAACCTGAACCATTTCAATAGGCCATAATTTCCCTCTGAAATTTCGTAGAATGTAGAAATTTGTTTTAATGATCTCGGTGGCTCTGGGGGAACTGGCTACACTGATAATTGCTGTCAGTTTGCATTCTTAAATTTCTAGTCATAACAGCAACATGCAGTATTCACTACAAGAGCGTTTTTACATTTTGAAAGCATATTGGAATACAAATTCCTTGGTAACAACACAACGGAAATTTTGAAGAGAATTTAATGTCCGCGATGTTCCAACAAAGGCAAGAATTTTATCGCTCGTAAGAAAGCTGGAGACAACTGATAAACTCATTAGTGAGAGTGGAAAACATAGACCGCCTTTGAATGCAGAGACTGTTACAGATGTTCGCAGAAGGCTGTTGAATTCTCCAAACAAATCGTTGCGTCAATTGAGCCAGGAATCAGGGACATGTTCATATGGAACATGTCAGAGAGTTGCAAAGAAATCGGGATTACTACCTTACAGAGTGCACATGGTACAACACCTGAAAGAAGTAGATTATGATAAACGAATCAGTTACTATCGAAGGTTTCAGGGTATCTACTCTTATTCCACGTCCAGACATTCTCTCCATAACGTTGTTTACAGATGAGGCATGGTTTCATCTGTCAGGCTACATAAACACACATAACACCAGATATTGGACAGCTGTGCCACTCCATGATGAAAAGGTTGGAGTATGGTGCGCGGTGTCAGCTTCCAGGATCGTTGGTCCCATTTTCTTTGATACGACTGTAGATACTGAAGAAGGTTATTTTCAGAAAGATGGAGCAACGTGTCCTATATCTAACGACACTATGGAACTTGTAACCAGTTTCGTTGATAATCGAAAAATCTCAAAACGTCTGTGGTCCCCACCTGATCCCCTGACCTCACCTCACCGGATATTTTCTTGTGGAGATATCTAAAAAATAGAGTGTACAAGAATAGGCTACGGACAATTGATGTTCTCAAGGAATGCATTCGAACCGAAATAAGTAACATTGGCGAGTATACTCTCCGTAAAACTTCAGAGAATATTGTGAAACCAATGCTGGTGGAAACCACTTCCAACATATTCTCTGATATGTAAATAATGTAATCTCCCAATTGTGTATTATATTCTCCCAAATTCGCACCTCTGTCCTGCCATTGGTTCAAAAGTTATGGCCTATTGAAGTGGTTCACGTTTATATGGATCACACTGTAGATCACCAGGTAACTCACCCTGACCAAGATTCGAACTCGTGACCTCTTTTAACTTGAGACAGACACGCTGCCAACTACGATACCGAGGCACGTATATTGCAAGTTGATTGCCCTATCTTGAAGAAAAGATTTATTGCTGTACTAACCAAATGTATATAACGTGCGGGGCGGATTCGTCTGTGGCCCGCTTTCGGAAGCTTCGAGTTCGATTCCCGTGGCAGACCTACCTGAACCATGGGTTTTTCGGGGGTTTCCCGGGTCGCCAGGCGAAAGCTGGGTAGATTAATTATATCCCCCAAATTTCTTGTTCCTTTATCTCATCTCCATTACTGTTTCATATCATCTCTCATCTGTTGGACTTCCCATAGGTAAGGGGATCCGTCCCCTTCAGCTTCCGTGTTGCGGGCGCTGCGAACACGTAGCACTCGTTACCAGAGGAGCAACGAGCCAAACATTCGAGCCCCTCCCGAATGGGAGTTGCTCGGATTGGGTTGGACTCGAGGTGCCAGTGTGGCCCCGTTACTCATGGGAGACTGGGTACCTCCGGCCAGGCTTCGGGTGACCGAAAAGGGTAGAGGATTGCCTAAGAAGTCCCTAGTACTAGCCTGCAGAGTCAGTAGAAGCTGTGCTTGATTACCAGGCGGCCCCACCGAGGTTACTCGGTAGTCTTCATTGCGTAGTTGACGCGCGTAAGTGGCGTATCCACTTCCACCCATCTTGATTTGATATAGGGGCTTTTTATACTCCAGGTATTAACCCAAGGAAAACACAACGGAGAATTCCATTGCTCCCGGCCTGATAGAGGCCGGAGTCTTTGGACTTTTAGGTAGATCTCGTTGTACAATCTGGTGGTCTCTTTCAAGGTAGTCGTGTCGGGGGGTGTCTCGTCGTTACACCGCAGGATGTTACTAACTTGGTAAACGCTTCTTCCTCGATAGGAATATTTCCAGGTTGACCTAGTGGGCCGTTTCAGGACCGCCGTTGGTGTAATGCTGGTTGTACTGGCCTGCAAGTAGTACCTGCCCGCTACACTGAGTGACTCTTTGGATCGGCCATTCTGTGACTCTCGCCTTAACTTCCTCCCTGAGATGCCTCAGTTGGGGCATAGATACAATACAGGGTTGTCGAAAAGAGCTGCCGCAGTTTCACAGAATCATTCCTCCCGTTGTACTTAAGATAAATTAATTATATGACCTGCAAACTAATGAGTGTTATTTTTAGATGTAGATATGCTCCACCCGTGACCTTCAGCCGTCATGCAGATTGAGTGACGAAACAGTGGAGCGTAGATATATGGCACAGTTGTGTTCAAATTGTGAATGCAAAGTGTGCAACTTGGAATACCTAAGTCAATCATTCAAAATGGTTACACCAGCTTTTACGTGTTCAGGCTAACAAATTTAAGCAAGATTACCTGATAAGTGGATTGGTAGGGCTGGTCTTATTGAGTGACATCCTAGAGGCTCTAAATTGACCTCCCTAGGCACGGTGTACAGCAGAGGAAGGCAGCTTCATGAGTTGTTATGTATTTCAGTCGGGAGCGAGGTCTACAGTTTGTGTGACGTCAGGCAAGAGCCTTGTATTACCAAGTTGCCTATATAAATGATGCTGTGAGTACAGAAACTGAGGATTCAGTCAGATGTAGCACACTCCATGACAACAATGTAGCTGCCATGTACCTAATGGAACTGTTAAATTTACAATGTGACGATTTATTGAAGGACAAATATACATACAAGGAAGACTTGACCAATTTTTATAAGAATGTCTCCCAAACCAGATTTCTGAGGTTGTACTTACTTTTCGAATGGACATTGTGTATGTTTGGCCCTTCAAATGTGTGCGAGAAGTTTTTTTCTGTTATGAAATTAGCTGAGTCCAAATCCTAAAGTACCTTGTCGTATCACAATCTAACATGCAGTCTTCGATTACAAATTTCCCAGACATTACGTCCTGACATTGATAAGCTACTTAACGAAAAACGAAACAAATTTTTGGAAAGTGTCGACGTAATTCTGTTTTAAATGGGTCTCCTCTAATTTGGAGAGAAAATTACTTTGTTTTATTTTATTTACTTTATAACATGCCTGACCTTCAGATAAACTAAGATTTGAAGTTTTATATATTTTCTCATAGAACAGAGCCAAAATGTAATTGTATATAATCTGTGACCAATTGTGTAATTAAAGCAGTCAGCATTAATATTACAACACCCAAGATGTAAGTTGTACATATTATTAATACCCGATACGTTTCCTATCTTTCCCACGCTGTGGTAGCCCCAACACATCAAACTGTTTCCTTCCTCTTGGGCAGCAGAAATCAGCGCGGTGACGTCACACGCTAACCTGCCTTTCGTTCGGGAGCATCTTTGGCGGTTAGAACTGACGGAACTGACGTCACACCCCACTACCTGTCTTCCCCAGGTGTACAGTAATCCTATCAGAGATCTGCACATTTAAGGCAGACGATTACCGATGCTGTTGCACCAATCACGCCGAAATCGACTATCGGCAGAGCACCAACGAAGCTCACGATAGCATTTACGCTACCGAGGCTGGCATTTATTATTATCTGTCATTGGTATGTCAAATGAAATAACACTACATCTGTACAATAACGGTTAAGACAGCTAATTCAAGATAAATGAATTTAATCACTTCTGTGATTATGAGAATATTGTGTGGAGTAAATCAACAGAGTAAAGCGATGATTGGTATGGCCCTTGGTTATGTGGTACCACAGAGGTAACGGCCGTAAGAATCAACATATAATCCCGCTCTGTTTGTGTTACGCAAGTACTAGCCAGCCATTGCACAGCGGAATTAGCACAACAAAAACAAGCGAACATCGGACTGTATCTGTTTTCCAATCGAATATTTTCATCCCTGAAATGAGATATCGCTATATAGACACATCAAACGTATATGTGCTGTATGGAAATTAGTCTTCTATCACAATTATAAACACCATGCAATGATATTGTGGTTCAACGTTAAAATTTATGTGCAAGAAGCGTTAGTACTTTACTGTGACAGTTGAAGATCGCATTTTCAAGCAGGTAGTACTAAAGACAGGCAATTGTCAAGTCTCTTAAATCGAACTCTTCCTTTATTTTTCTTTGTCTTTGTTTCATTTCTTCGCCAGATAAGCGTCATATTGATTAGTTCAAAACTTCTGGAATGTTACCTTCATATCACTTTCCCAATTCTCCCTCGGTTACTTCCTTTTGAAATAACCACTTGCGAAGCTATTTCTGAATTTAAATTTAGATTTTATTTGCATATGCCCTTTAGACTTTGTGGATCTAAGTTCCACTTCATTTCGACAGTGAGGGACATCTTAATTTTACCGAAATGTCTGTTTGTCTTGAAGTTACCGTCCTTTTCGAGAAACGCACTGCTAAGTATTTTTACGGTCGTAACGAAATCTATCATCCACCAAGGGATTTGAACCGCGAACTTGGATACTGCAGGCCAGCAGGGTATCCCTAGATCATGTATAACTATCAAAGCATCGTTATTCCTGTTTCATTGTAGCTGCAGTTTTTTCGTCCTTCAACATCAAATCATATCAAACGATGACTGAAATGAAGTTCAAAAGATTCCAGGTACTTAGTGCTTAGATTTACTAGACATTCAACTTTCAGGATAAGGGAATACTTTATCACCCTGATCGAGATTATAACTAGGGATAACTAGAACGACTACGTTACAGAAACGGGCCAGTGTCCTCCAACGATAAGTCGTATGGGACGAAGGAAATGATATTCAAATGTGTCCAGGGTACATAGAGCTTACATTTACTAGACATTCATCTTTCAGGATAAAAGAAAACCTTACCACCCTAACCGAGATTAGAACTAGGGAACTCTAGAACGACCACGTTACACACACGGGCCAGTGTGCTCCAACATTAACTGGTATCGGAGGATGAATGAAATGATGCTCAAATGAGTCCATGGTACATACAGCTTATAGTTACCAGACACTTACCTTTCATACTAAGGGAAAACCTTATCACCCTGACCGAGATTAGAACTAGGTACCTCTTGAACTTGACGCTACCACCACGCTACAGAGACGGGCTATAGTCCTCCAACGTAAAGTCATATTGTACAATAATTAAATGACGCTCAAATGGGTCCAGGGAACATAGAGCTTAAAGTTTCCAGATATTCATCTCTCAGTATAAGGGAAAACTTTATCACCCTGACCGAGATTAAAGCTAGCGGCCTCTTGAACGTGACACTACCACCAGGCTACAGAGAGGGGTCAATGTCCTCCAACGTTAAGTCACATCGGACGAAGATTGAAATGATGTTCAAATGAGTCCAAGGTGCATAGAGCTCAGTTACCAGATATTCATCGTTCAGGATAATGGAAAACCATCTCACACTAACCGAGATTAGAACTAGGGAGCTCTTGAACGTGACACTACCACCACGATACAGAGGCGAACCAATGTCCTGCAACGTAAGTCGTATGGAACGATGAATCAATAGATGTTTAAATGAGTCCAGGGTACATAGAACTCAGTTACCAGATATTCACCTTTCAGGATAAGGGAAAACTTTATCACCCTGACCAAGATTAGAACTAGGGACCTTTTGAAGGTAACACTACCCCCACGCTACAGAGATGGGTCAAATTTCTCCAATGTTATGTCACATCGGACGATGATTGAAATGATGTCCAAATGAGTCCAAGGTGCATATATCTCTGAGTTACCAGACATTCATCTTTCAGGATAGGGGAAAACCTTATCACCCTGAGCGGGATTAGAACTAGGGACCTCTTGAACGTGTCGCTACCACCACTATACAGAGGCGGGCCAATGTTCTCCAACGTTAAGTCATATCTGACGATGAATGAAATGATGTTCACATGAGTCCAGGGTCCAAAGAGCTTAGAGTCCCGGGCATTCATCTTTCAGGATAAGGAAAAACGCCGGAAAAACCTTATGCAGTTAACTCACTCTAGCTGAGTTTCGAACTTGGGACGTCGTTATTTATTAATTTTATTTGTTAATGGCTTTTAACGTCAAAATATTGAGGTTTTATACGGATATTAAAGGGGAAATTATGATATATAAACGGATAAATACATAGGGTTAATGAACAAGAGAATTGCTTAATAAAAGCATTTGACGATTTTATAGAAAGAAATATATTTTGAAGTAGAGAATTTTTCATGCACTTAATTTTATTACTACAGGAAACAATTCAACTGTTGACATTAGGTAATGAGTACTGCTATTACAAATCTCCTCAGATTTGTGTCCACTTATTGATTTAGTTCTCTAAATATTAATTGAAATACTAATTAATAAGCAACCATCAGTAACAGAAATAATAAAATTATGATAAACAAAAAATAGGAATTTACATTAGTCAAAAGGAAAGACAGTAACATCAGAAAGTCTAGGATCATAGAGAAATGAACAAAATAGCCAACTAGATGAATGTGGCAGGAAATGCGGTGGTCCCAAATGGTTTAAATTCACATCACGCCCTCTGTCCGGTAGATTTCATTACGATACCGAAGAAAAGACAGTATGAGTGACCAAGGGCAGTACGTGATTTATATTCCACCATTTCCATGCCGTAGCAAAACAGGGCGGCGAGAAGAAGGAGACAGAGGTTTTTCAAAAGCATCCAATTCAGATTTATGGTCCATTCCGTTGGATCGACTGCTGCTTTGCGTGCTCATAAATTTCCTTCTGTGGAAGCGTTTCATTCATGCGAAAGAACGGGAGAGAATGAAAGAGACAGTGAGGAAAGAGAATTCTTCCAATGCATTTGCTGCTAGCTTTCTGAAACCTTCAAACTGATGCTCCTCTCTCCCTTCTCAGGATAATGTAACAAGTATTCTTTAAGGGTTGATAAACTGTTGTGATGCCTCTGTACGTATCGACAAGAGGGTATCCATCAAGGGGTAACTCTATGCTGTTCAGAAATACATTTCTGGAGCATCCCATACTAACATCCCCCGAACCTTTGCATGACTTTTTCCAGTGACGCAGAAGATTCCCCACTACCAGGCTACTAAGATATCTGCTTTAGAAAACATACACATTCCATAACCTTAGAAAAAGTAACCCTTTCAATTGTTAATTACAGCTGAACTTGGCTTATACATAACCCAGTTATACGTACTACGCGAGGAAGCGTACCGGAAAATATTCCAAACACAGATCTTTACGTGAAGTTATCGCACAAACTACTCAACAAAGCGTTGAGGCGTTTGACCTTCACTGAGCAGCACTGCGATCGTCATTTTATATGGTCAGAAGAATGAAATATTAGTAAGTTGGCGTACAGTAAGGGAGAAACACAAATGGGCCACTTGCGAGCTGTGTGTCTGATATGTAAAGTTAGCCAGAATCATAAAAATAACCTTAATGATAATAAATGCTTTACGTATGCAGGTTGTTTCTAAAGGGCACCGAATGATTATAGCCGTTGAGTAGTTAATGACTTAACTAGTCAGAATTTCGGTGTCGCAGCTTCGAAATTCTGTGAGATATAATTTTATGCAGCATTAAATATTACATTATGTTATGATTAGGCAGTTCAGGAAACACTGGTGTGGGAACCTCAAAAGTTGTTATTGGGACGCACCGGCCACGAAAACAAAAACATTACTCCTTGCTCTTTATCAGTGACCCTAGCCTACCTTACAGGTAATGGGGAAAAGGGCAGTTATCACGTTCAAGAGGTCCCGGGTTCGAATCTCGGTCAGGGTGAGTTACCTGGATAAGGATTTTTCCGGGATTTTCCTTATCCTGATAGACGAATGTCAGGCAACTCTAAGCTCCGTGGACCCTGGACACATTTGCGCATCATTTCACCCATTTCATTCACCGCCCGATATGACATAACGTTGTAGGACGTAAAATTACAAAAAAAAAAAAAAAAAAAAAAAAAAAAAAGACTGTTTTGTGTACAAAAGTCAACTAATAACTCGGATAGTTGCAAGGTTGCTCTTCAGTGTAAAACTACACATTCCGTCCTCAGAGGGAGGATTTTGCACGTACTTAGATAGCAAATCCAAGAATATGAAGCGCTATACGAATTCCGAAATGACGGATATGGTTTTGATGGATGGAAGAGCTGAACGGGGTTCAACGAACGTACGCTTAATTTAGTTTCATTAGGAATATGGATTGCAAAAATGGCTACATCAATGATAACATTTAATTGTATAGCTTCAGATCATTTTGTTATGATCTTAATTGTAAAATACTTTCAACCACTTACTGTAAATATCAACAGCTTCTTTTTCAGTTACAAATACTTGATTTATTTTTCTCAAACACGTGAAACAAAATGCTCGTCTCATTATATAAGGCATTTAGTTTTGGTTAATTTATCTACAATTCTGTGATGTTGTTTTCTGTTCTGTTTATCATTTAATACTTCCATCCTCAACCTCACTAACATTAACTTCCCTCTAAAAGGTGTAAGTTCCATATGTCCACCAGCTTATTTGCCATCATGGACTGCTATAACGGAATTTTCGAACACGTTAAACACTCATAAGCAATAATAAAGCAATAGTTCTTTATTGCGGTTTCATAAGCCGAAGAAATTTTTAATAGTAGTAAGCTACTGCGGAGTATGCCGGTATGTTTACAAACAGCTACAGCACGCGGCACGGCATGTGACCTATACCTGCGAACTCCGTCAGCGTGAGGCACGCGTCGTTGTTCCTGTCACTGTCTAATCCACACTCATTCTGGAGTTTTTTATGCGGCTCTATCGGCGGTATTTATTGTAATATATTTTCAAATAATTAAAATGAGGATAACCAACCCTCCCTCTTTGTTATTAAATAACTATTGTAACTATAGGGAGTGCATGGTAATATAAATTTTCTAGTGTGATCAATCTGTGCAATAATGTATATTATTTCATTACATCCATCGAATATTTATACCACGGTGCGGCACTAGTTTATTCCACTCGGATTCTATATAATTTCTGAAATGATAAATTTTCACATAGATGGTATGGTCGTGGAGAATTCGATGCAGGACCTATTCGATCTTCTGGTTTGAATCCAGTGGATTTCTGCATCTGGGGATATTTAAAACCTCTGGTTTATGCGACTCATGTACAGTTTGCCAGAGCGTATTCACACTGAATTTGACAAATTCGAAATATACTAACCATTTTCAACACATTGCGTGACGGCATGGAATGTACACTACAGATCAGAGGTTTTCGATCACCCTTCACAACTATGGATTTGTGGATAAAAGAGGGCCTTCGGTTTGAGTATTCTGTCACATCACAGTTATGATGATAAAATATTATAAACATGTAAGTATTACCTGATTTTGTTGTGTATTTGATTAGGCACGGTGCTGATGGGGTCTCACAAATACACGGATGAGGCTTTGCCTATGACGTTTACATTGGAACAGACCTCATTCCTTCAGCAGTCTGTGTAGCAGTGTGTTTGGGTGCCTAATTAAGTTCACAACATATTAGGACGAAAGGAGAGGATTGCAGCTGAAAAGTATGCCGTTACTGTAGCTCTGCATTTATAAGGCTATATTCTCCTAGGGCTGTTCAATGAAATATGACCATATTGTTTTTTTTTTGTTTTTTTTTTTTTTGACAATCTACCTTTACTCATCATCATGATTTTGATGGTCCTTCTCAAAATTAGTCTCTCCTGAATGCGATTCACTTTTCCCAGCGTTTCTGCCAGTATTCAAAGACATGCTGGAAAACATTTTGTGAGAGATCCTTCAAAATCGCCTCCGCAGCCTTCACCACTGCTTCTGATGATGGATAATGCCCCCAACAAAGGCGTTTCTTCATGTTAGGGAATAGAAAAGTTCACATGGGGCTAAATCCGGACTATAGGGAGGGTGAGGGATGCACTTCACCTTGAGTTTTGCAAGATATTCAGCAACAATATTGGCAATATGCAGCCGCGCATTATCGTGATGCAGCATCCAGCCAGCTTCATGGAAATGTGGTCTTTTGCGCCTGATATGGTCTTGCAATGTTTTGAGCATATCTCTGTAGTATTGTCCAGTTATGATGTGTGTGCAAGTACAACATGCGGATAAACCATTCCATGAATATCAAAGAATGAGATGATCATAACTTTCCCAGCAGAAGCAACCACTTTTGCTGTTTTGGAGGTTGGTGATGAAGGAGACTTCCACACTGAGCTTTGCTGTTTGCTCTCAGGATCAAATGATGTATCCAAGTTTCATCAGCAGTGATTACGTTTGAAAGAAACTCCGGATCTTCCTGTAACATCAACTTTAACTGCATGCAGAACTGCATGTGAATGTTCTTTTGTCCGGGAATCAACAGTGTTGGAACCCATTGTGCGCAAACACGTCTCATGTGTAAGGTTTCTGTTACCAACATGTGGGTGGCACCCAATGAAATATTCAGTGTTTCAGAAAGTGATCTTAAGGTAAATCGTCGATCCTCTCTCACAATGGCAGCAGCAGTGTTAATATTTTCTTCCGTAAGAGCAGTAACTAGAGCACCGGGTCCACCTTCCTTTGAAATTGATTGTCTCCCCTCTTTAAACATTTTAAACCACCTTCGAGCTGTGCTGTAGGGAAGAACGGACTCTCCATAGGCCTCCTGTAACATTGTATAGGCCTCAACTGAAGATTTGTTGAGACGACAGCAGAATTTCAAAGCCGCATATTGTTCCTCGTGTGTTACCTCCATTGCAGCGGTAGGCGATAGTGAACATGTCTGAACTTGCCTGGTTCTCAGATGCGGGAACCAGTAGTACCAACAATGAAACTACTACGGCGTGTTTGTTTCACATTAAGCTAACAGAATATAATAAGGTTGAATGTTAGTGCAAAAAATTATGACCGTAAAAAAATTATGATCATTCTTTATTGAACAGCGCTCGTAGTAGGACCATAGCAAAACAGGTTGGCGTAGCCTCATCTACAGTGATGTTTACGTTGCATCGGTTTAAACAAACTTGTGTCAGTGCAAGTGTTTCTCGATCTGGAAGACTCCGAGTAACATCATATAGGGAAGACCAGTTTATATATGTCAGAGTACACGTCAGAGAATCCGTACAGCAGCTAAAATTCTCGAGTTTGTTAATAGTAAGCGATCAGCTCCAATCTCTGTCTCAACCGTGCAACGTCGCCTCGTGAACAAGGTTTAAAGGAGCGAACAGCGGCTAAAAATTTATATTACGCCAAGAAAATAAGGCGAAAAGATTACAATAACACAGCAACATTAAAACTGGAGCGTTCAACAATGGTCCTAGCTGTCATTTACGGACGAGTCTGTTTCAAGTGACGAAACCTTGCTAGAAGGTTTGTTCGTCGATTTCATGGAGAACGAATGAAGACTCAATGTATGATCCCAACGGTGAAGCATGTTAGAGGGTGGGTTATAGTGTAGGGGAAAGAACTTGACAGCGAAGTGAGAAAACTGAGGTCACCTAAGGTTAAATATCTGTGGAATAATTTAGAAACAGTTGGACTGTAATATCTGCAAAACATACTACATAATCTTTTCTCCAGAATGACAAGAGTTCGAGTAGTGGTTACCAGGGCAAAGGCTGAGTACTACGAAGATGTAAAATTCTCTACCATATTGTATTATACAGTGCGATTCATATAAACCTGAACCACTTCAGGGGCCGCGCCGTGGCTCAGTGGTTAGACCGCTTGGCTCTCACCAAGGCGGCCCGGGTTCGATCCCAGACGAACGCAAAGTGAGATTGGTGGTGGACAACACGGCGCTGGGACGGGTTTTCTCCTGGACCTCCGGTTTCCCCGCCATCTCATTCCACCGATGCTCCATCTTCATCTCATGTATCTTCAGAATCACCGCCTGCGGTGCCGTATGTAGTAAAAGAGGGCGTTAAACACTACACATGAACCACTTCAATAGGTCATAACTTTTAAACCAATAAAAGGACACACGTGCAAATTCGGGAGAACATAACACACAATCAGCGGATTACATTACACTATTTAAACCTCAGATAAAATGTTTGAAATGCCCTCCACCAGCCTCTTATTCCACGTCCAGATATTTTCTTCATAATGTGGTTTACAGATGAGACATAGTTTCATCTGTCAGGCTGCATTAACACACAAAACACCAGACATTGGACTGCTGTGCCACCGCATGATGAAAAGGTTGGAGTATGGTGCACGGTCAACTTCCAGGATCGTTGGTCCCATTTTCTTTGATACAACTGAAGACGCTGAAGTTTATATGGGTATCTTAAAGTCATTTGTGGAGTAGCTGGATGATATAGAATTGAGGTAAGTTTATTTCCAGTAATATGGAGCAACGATTCATACATCTAATGACACCATGGAACCTGTAACTAGTTTCTTTGATAACGCTGGGCAACAATGAAAATGTTTCGGGCTTAAAAATAGTGAATTTACATGTATTTCCATCTGATGAATTCAAAAAGCACCATAAAATGATAGATTAGACTTGTTTTGAAGATAAAATGGCATTTCATTTTAGAGTGAAGATTTTAAATTTGGATAAATTTTTGGGAGTTGGCACACCTGTCAAATAACAAAGCACAATAAGGGAGACATTTTGGAAATTAGGTGATGCAAAATTTAAGGAAGCCATTTTTTTTGGACCACAAATAAGAGAACTTGTAAAGCATCCTGCATTTGACTAAATTTTGGAGCGGAAAGGAAAGGAAGCTTGGGAAGCCTTCAAGGGTGTGTTGTTCGTGGATGTTTAAACAACAAAGGAGATGACAACTACAAGCATTTTGTGACAGTGCTCCTGCAAAAATACCGTAACCTTGGATGCAACATGCCCCTTAAGATCCATTTTCTCCACTCCCACCTAGACTTTTTCCCTCCTAGTTGTGGAGCTGTTAGTGATGAACATGGGGAGAGATTCCATCAGGACATTTCTGTTATGGAACAAAGATATCAGGGCCGTTGGAATGAAGTAATGCTTGCGGATTACTGTTGGTCTTTGTATAGGGATTCTGCGGAACTCCATCACAAGAGGCAAGCTAAAAGACGACGAAGTCAATAGGCCACCACATGATTCTCTTCAGACACGAACATCTGCGAAGTATTTTTCCAGCAATTTAGAACTCTTAGCATGTAATTACCAGTTTAAAAAATCAAATGCACTTTCATTGTTGTTAATCTGTATGTAATTAAGATGTATCCTTTTCTCTCAATCCGTTAATATGTAATAGTTCCACCTATGTATATCATAGAAACTAGAGCTAATAAAAAAATTTCATTGTCAAATTTGTTTTTCTCAGCCCAAAATTAGTAGGAATTGCCTCATGAAGTGCTCGAAATATTCAAACATTTTTTTCCAGTAATAATCGAATAATCTCAAAAGGATTGTGGCGCCCCAGATCTCCTGACCTAGCCTCACCGGAATTTTTATGGGGGTATCAAAAAAATAGTGTGTTCGAGAATAGGCCACGGACAATTATGTTCTCAAGGAATGCATTCGAACCGAAATAAGTAATATTGGCGAGGATACTCTCCGTAAAGCTTCAGAGAATATGGTAAGACGAGTGCAAACATGTATAGATGCTGGTGGAGGACACGTCCAACATTTTCTCTGAGATTTAAATAGTGTAATATAATCTTCCAACTGTGTATTATATTCTCCCAGTGCCGCACGTGTGTCATGTGGTGATCACACTATATTTAATATTAGAGATAATATATTAATTTTGTTGCTGTTTTTAATTTTTACGATGTTTATCCATTTAAATAAAGTATTTGGCTTTTTGCATAGGTGAATGAAAGCGTTTCACTGGTAGTGTAGGTCCAGGGCATGCATTGTACCAGAAATAAATTATCTTAAAACCGATCTTCATATAAATACTAATTTGACATTGGGAGTTGCGTTGCAGAAATGTATAACACTATAGATACATCTTGTATTTAACATCTGTTACTCTTTGATAAACATATGTTATATATGTCATTATATTACCACAAAAATCCTTAACATTCTTTAGAAAACACACGAACCGTTTCAAATACTAAATTGTGTGGTTTACTTCTATTTATTATATTATAACACTGGAGACCAAATACCTCGTAAAAATTATGACTGTACACACAATCAAATGACAGCTGCATGATTCAATGCTTCCAGTATATATGTAGCAGGTGTGGCATAGACACATTAAGACATAACTTGACTTATGTGCAAAACTTTGGTCGGAATATACACACTGGATGTATCTAAAGTGCAAAATATACTCTGAAAGGCTATTTTTACCCTCTCAACTACGTATAGTTGGTAGCGGAAGTATTGATTGGGCCAACCAATCTGTCTGGGGCATTTCCGAGGTTTTCCTCAGTCTCTAGATAAATACCGTACTGAACATTTAATATCACAAACGAAAGTTTCACTATAAGTCCAAATATAATAGCAGATGGTCGGACATCTATTCATACACCATGGAAACAAACAGAAAGGACCGCACTTAACACCAGCTGCCCGGCACGAATAGGAGAAAACAGTTGCCTATCACAAAGATCTCTTTAGATAAACATCAAAGCTGCTATCGGCTCATAGCGGAATCATCGGTGTAGTCAATTTGTATTAAGGTTTCTATGGATAGCTATCAAAGCTGGATTTACCAGAAGAAGAAATACACTGGCCTATATTAGGTGCGGTAAAAGTAACGGAATTTTTAATTTCGCAGGCTTTTCAAACTGCTATACCTCTTGTTGGTATATATATATATATATACAGCCTTAGACCAAAAAAATGAGCAGCTGCCAGATATAGAGTAGGATTCAAAAACAGTGGAAGCATCCGATGACGCTGCATTCACAATATACGCTTTGATACGATATACCACTGACTTCATTACAAACCTACGATTTTTAAATTTATTTGTGCCATTTCTCTTTTACAATTTTATACATTATTTCTTATAATTGATTATCTATCCCACACTATTTCGTCTATTACCTTGTTGCTACCTTGGCTTACATAACACCCTGTTCTTCTGCTCTGTCAGGTAGCTCTTAACCTCCATATCTCCTTGTTACTTAATTAGCCCTATTCTTCCCCCTCATCTTCCTTTCTTATATTATTTACATTTCTTGTCTATTTTTCTTTTATTATCTGCAAGAACTCACCAATACTTCTTACCTTCTTTTCCTCCCTTCCCGATAACATTTTTTATAGCTACTATCCTCCTCTCTACTTTCTCCCATTTTCCCTCCCAAACTTTTTTTCTCCACATTGCAACATCCTCGCATTCAGTTACATAGTGTGCTATGCTTTCATTTCCCCCCACAAAATTCACAAATTCCCTTTTTCCTACCTCTTATCCCTTTTAGAAATATTGTTCCTATTCTCATCCAAGCTAGCCATTCTCTCTCTTGCCTATTACGGTAATCTACGTATGCTTCTCGTCCCCAGTTTCCCCTTTTTTCATTTTAAAATTGTAATGATCTCATATTTTCTAAACTTCCTCATATTTTCTGCTTTTCTCTATTTTCTATTTTTCATTTTACCAATTTACCAACATCGCTTGTATTCTTTTCCTCTAATCACCATTATCTCCCATTTCTATTTTTTCCATAATTCCTCCTCTCTCTCCCCACCAACTGTTTGAGTTCTCTAATCCTCTTTTGCTGTCTCATGCATAATTTCGTAATTTCTCCTTATTCGTTGGCCAAGCACCCATACCAAAATTTTATTATTCTTTCCATAACTATTCCCCTTCTTTGTCTTTCTTAATTCTACTAAAGCTACCTCCCTAGGTGCTGATCTTGGTAAGCCTAGTAGCTCTTTACTAAACCTTCTGTAGTTTTGGTCCACCGTTTTGTTTACCTCTGCGCCCCACCCCCCAGACCTTCACTGCATACAACATTTTGGATTCAACTGGTGCTTCGTACATTCCTTCTAATCACTTGGTTGTTACTTTTAGCTTATATTTGCATACTTTATCCCATTCATTTGCGCCCTTCCTTTTGCTTGAGTTTCTTACTGTGTGCTCCCCATTTTCCACTGTTATTCAATCTCATTCCATTTCTACCCTTTTGCCATCAAATCCATGTGATGGATAGGGAGATGCTTTGCGGCTTGGCCGTATGTATGGTAGTCGAGCGGTAAAACGTATGCGTCTCGTAAGTGGACCAACATGACTTCGAATCCTTGATGTGCATGTTTCTTTTTATTATTGTTACTTTAATATACTTTTTAGTTTTCAAAATTAATGTTATGTTTTTAGAAAATTGCCTTAATATTGGTTGTGTAAACAATCGGACTCATTCATCTGTTATTTATGGTGCTGGCATATAATGAGAAGTATCTCTCGTGAAAATTTCATTAGGCATTTGTTCTCATCAATGACCCACAGAATAAGTGCAGTAATAGAAGCAGAGACTTTACACAACCGATACTTTACTCCTGCTGTCCTAAGAAGCACACTTTCTTGTGAGCGATTTCCGTAAACCAAACCTACTGGTAAGCTACTCTTGTGCATACAACTTGTTTGAATATAATATGGCATAACACCTGGGCGAAAGTGTCACTGTTGTCTGTCACGCTTATGCACGTGGGTGAAGAGTAGCACAAAAAGTGCGTTTCTTAAGACTGAGCAGTACAAATTAACTTCCATTTCTGTTTGATTTTACATATAGGAATGAAATATTTATTTCATTTAGTTTAAAAAAGAACAGAGTGTTTCAGTGTTTGTGTGTGAGCTTAAATGTTATAAAATCAAGTAAACCTTGGCAATTAGAAGTTATAAGTTTCCTCTGTGGAAACAAAATAAAGCAAGACGGTATAGTACAGAGATGAGATCGGAAAGGCTAACTGTTCGCTACAAGCTATTTCCAAACAGATTCGTTGCTATATGAACCAGAACTTAAAGCGGCGAAAATAAATATATAAATACAAAAGTGATAAATATAATAAGAGAGTGGATAATCAAATTTACAGAACTTCTTGCTATGTTTTGTTTGCATAATTACGGCAAAAACGAAGGCGACTTACCACTGAAATAATAAATATTTGAAAATTTAAATAAATGGCATATTCCGTAAATTTCGATCGTCAACAATTTTTGCTTAACTAAAGTCTGTGCCGTCAGGAGATTATCTCTCACTTCACAGTTTAGAGATAAGGGAACTGGGGTGAATCGGATAAATTTCTGAAAACATTTCATAAAGGCACTACTTTTCACGTAAATATTAATATTTTTGCCTAACATTGAAGCCCAGACATTGAAGCAGGCCCTGTCAGGTAGAGACACTGAAATGATATATAAATATTCAATTCAATTCATGCCAGAGGATCAACTCCCATTAGTCCTGGACCCGTAGCATCAAGGATCCGGGCCTCCTTCTACAAGGGAGTTACCGAGCTGTCCCAAAAGAGCGCCCGGCGCTTCCGCGGGGCTTTCCTTAGAGCAAGACCTAGAGATTAACAAGCTCCCCCCATCTGGTCCTGTGGACTCAAGACGGGATGGAAGTGAATACACCACTTACGCACGCCAACTCCAAAATGGGAAGGCTACCGATATAACCTCGGTGGGGCCGCCTGGTGATCTAGCACACCTTCTCTTAGCTATGCTGGCTAGTACCCGGGAATATTAATGGCTTCCCTCAACCCCGTCCGGAGACGTACCCGATCTCCCACGGGTATCGGGAACCACTGCCCCCTTGAGTCCAACCCAATCCGAACAACTCCCAATCAGGGAGGGGCTCGAATGTTCGGCCCAAGGTTCCTCTAGTAACGTCAGAGTTACCACGAGTAACTTCAGCTGCCATGGTACAGGCTCTGCGGACCCCTAACACTCGTGGTACCTCTGATACAAATTATTATAAAAGACATAAATGAAATCATAGGAATAAGCGCAAGAAATAACATATGTGTAGAGAATAGTCGCGCCTGCATATTGAAAATATCTGCCATACATATAGTGTCGCGGCGGATCGAAGCCAACTGGCAAGAAAAGAGACAGATAGCGTTAAAGCCATGCCTACGCCCATGCGCGTGATAGCACCTGCGGTGGAGAGACGGGGTGGGGAGAGGGGGAGCCATGGAGGTGACTGGACTTTTCTTTCCCCTTCTCCTGCCGCCTCGAAGGCCGTGAAGCTCTCGTATAACTTCACCCGGTGTGGAGAAACTTCGAGAAGAGCTGACTAGCGTAGAAATAGGAGTGTGTGGGTGCTGAGAGTCAGTTTTTGGCAGGAAGCCGTAAGGAGTACAGCTGCTAGTGAGCAGTGTGCACATAGATTGGAAGATTGCGTACGTGTGTGAGTTATCAGAGGTGTACGAAGAGCATTTCTACGAAAATAAAGAACAATTTGAATTTCTGCAAGGTGGACTTTTAATTCTACGAACCCAAAAAACCAAAATATAGTGAACTTTTATCCGAAACCTGGTGAGTTAACAAGGCCAGGCAGAGAAGGTCATTAAACTCCCTATTGGAAACCTGTAAACAAACAGCCTTGCTCTTTTGTCTGCTATGCCTCGAAGGCACAGTTGGCTCCGAATAGCCGAGAAACAGATTCTTTCATATATACTAACACGTGACCAACACAACAGACTAGGAGGTTTATGGAGACACTTGGAAGACATGACTACGCATAAATTATCGCGAACGCGTCTTTAGGGAAAGTGGCACAGTCGACATGCGTGTTAGCTCCAAATTTAATCAAGTTCTAGAGTGGGAATGATTTAGGACCTATCAGAAAGACATTAATAGTCACGTGATTTATGCATCTTCCCAAAATCCAGTAGAATTGGGGGAAGTTTGAAATATCACAGAAATATGTTCCATCCACTACAGAAGTTCTCTACATGACGCTCGCGAGGGATTGACGTGTGAAGTTCCACGCCAAGGAATATTGAGTACTCCTCAAAAGCACTGTCATTTACTTCGCAGTTAGTACGCGAGACCCGACGCAAGACGGGACGCAGGGCGCTACGCGACTTCGACGTAGCATTGCATCTGGTGGCGAGCATACAGGAGGTTTAGGATCATATTAAACTAATCTGAGATGGAATTAATGTGTAATTGATAACCTGTGCATCAAAAAGTTTTAAAATACGATTGCTAAATTTTTAAATATTTGTTGGTCCAGCCTACAGATACCAGAAGAATGGAAAATGGCTGTAATAAAGCCAATATTTAAAAAAGTTGACAGAAATGAATGTAAAAATTATAGAGGAATCAGTCTCTTAAATACAAGCTATAAAATATTAGCAAAAAGATTAAATATAATAACTGAATCACTACTCAATAATGAACAACATGGATTCAGGTAAGGCAGATCCTGTGCTGATTGTGTCTTAACAATAAAACAAATAATACAAAAGAAGAGAATTTAATTTAGAGACCCATATATTATTTGTTGATTACGTAAAAGCATTTGACAAAGTTATACGGCAAAAGCTATGGGATATAATGACTGAAAGCGGATATCCTCAACATTTAATTTTAATGATAAAGAAGGGACTTGTATTAGCATGGATAATGGTTTTAAGACAGAAACTATTAACCTAGGTGTAAGACAGGGCTGCCCAATGTCGCCAACTCTTTTTAATATTTATACCGACGCAGCAGTTGTTGAATGGCAAGCTCAGTTGAAAGTAGATTTTAAGTTAGGTCGCACAATCTTAAATACAGTCCTGTTTGCAGATGATCAGGTCATTCTGGCAGATACTGAAGACAGATTACAAATAGCTTTCTACCAACTCGACAAAACATTGTCAAAGTATAATTTTATCATTTACGCAGAGAAAACGAAAGTGATGGCTTTTATTGCTAAATACCCAACACAAAATACTAGAACATGTTAAATATTTTAATTACTTAGGATGCGATATTTCTTATGAATGTGAGAGAGATTTTAAACAAAAGATCTGTAAATTACAAAACATATGTAGCAGTATAAAACGAACATTGAAAAACAAAACAAGAAGAGATACCATATTAAAGTTTTATAAAACTATGGCAGTGCCTGTTATATCTTATGGAGCCGAGACCTGGACCTTGAACAGAACTGGTAAAAGAATAATTGAAACGGCTGAAATGAAATTTTTGAGGTACGTAGCTGGCTGTAGTCTTAAAGACCTCATTAAAAGTGAAACGATAAGAGAACAACTAAAAATATTTACTTTAAATGACAAACTCATTGAGTAAAAACTGAGATGGCAAGATCATCTCTCTCGAATGCCAGAAGAAAGACTCAACAAACAGGCCTTGCAGTATAAACCAGTTGGTATTAGAGATGTTGGAAGACCACGGAGACGCTGGGAAGATCCCTTCTGAGCTGAAACAGGCCTATCTGGCCTGTCTTGAAGGTTGATGACGATGACGATGATGAAACTAATCTACATCTAGGACCCGAGGTGTTTTCCTTCACAGACCTACAACGAGTCAGGGTGTACCCAACCCTGAATCTCCAGAAAAGAGCCTCATGCCGAGCTACACCGAAGGAAACCCCAACCTATGACCGAAATTCCTCGCCCCTAATTCCCCATCCATTAATGATTAACCATATGAGGTATTGGAATGACAGAGGGATCATACAACGAAGTTCCCATCGGCAGAACCGCCTCAACATTCTAGGTTACGTTAAATGCTAAGCATTTTGATGAAGAGTTTTATGTATACTTCCGTTTTCATTTTTATTTCGAGCGGAAACTAAATCTAATCGTCCGCAATTGGAGGATGTATAGGATTGGCATAATGGACGAATCGGAATGGAAAGAAAAACAGCGGAACATTCAATTTCAGTACATAAAGTAATCATGAGAACAAAATAACACATTTCTACATTTGTATATTCATATCTTTATACATATCACATACATTTTCCACATATGAACTGCTTCTTTCCCCACAGCGCCCATGCATATTTCGTGCTACCATTCTCCATTTTTCTGGACACATTTGAGCATCATTTCACCCATTTCATTCGTCGTACGATATGACTAAATGTTGGAGGACGTAAATAAAACAGTAAAACATTTGAAACGGCTATTGTAGCGGTACTCATTTTTGCCCGTTGACAGCACTGATTAAGTAAATATCGGAGCAACAAGGAGGATTATGGATGTAAGAAAGTCTGTATTTTCTTATTGTACAAATTTCTTGAGAAATTTGAATGCAGATTCGTTATAAATCTATTTTACACGAATTTAAAGAATAACAAAATCCAGAAATGGAGCATTTTCATCTTTCTTTTCCGGAAAAGAAGCTCAATTTCTCACTTAGACTGAACAAAACGCAATCACATTACACAGTCAACTGTCTGAGGTAGTTAACTTTTTCGTTCCAGCAAAGCAATACACTACCGTCCCCTAGAGAACAGATTCTGAAAAGATTTTCTGAGGCAGCCGACAATCCGACTCATACGAGCTTACTTTAAGCATTTTAACTGTTGGAAAATATCTTAAACTTGTATTTTAATTAAGATCTTAGAAGCTACGAGGGGTGTTCAATAAAGAATGACCACAATGTTTTTTGACAACGTACTTTTACTCTTCCTCATAATTGTGATGGCCCTTCTCAAAATAGTCTCCCCTGAATGCGATACACTTTTCCTGGCATTCTTGCCAAACTTCAAAGACATGCTGGAAACCATTTTAGAGATCCTTCAAAATCGCCTCCGCAGCCTTCACCACTGCTTCTGACGATGGATAATGCCTCCCACGAAGGAGATTCTTCAAGTTAGGAAATAGAAAAGAGTCACATGGGGCTAAATCCGGACTATAGAAAGGTTGAGAGATGCACTTCACGTTGAGTTTTGCAAGATATTCAGCAACAATATTGGCAATATGCGGCCGCGCATTATCGTGGTGCAACATCCAGCCTGCTTCATGGACATGTGGTACTTTGCGCCTGATGTGGATTTGCAATATTTTCAAGACATCCCTGTAGTATTGTCCAGTTACTGACGTGTGTGCAGGTACAACATTTTGATAAACCATTCCATGAATATCAAAGAATGAGATGACCATAACTTTCCCAGCAGAAGCAACCACTTTTACTTTTTTGAGAGTTGGTGATGAAGGAGATTTGCACACTGAGCTTTGCCGTTTGCTCTCAGGATCAAAATGATGTAGCCAAGTTTCATCAGCAGTGATTACGTTTGAAAGAAACTCCGGATCTTCCTCTAACATCAACTTAAACTGCATGTTACCTCCATTACAGCGGTAGACGATACTGAACATGTCTGAACTTACCTGGTTCTCACATGCGGGAACCTGAAGTACCAACAATGAAACCACTACGTCGTGTTTGTTTCACATTAAGCTAACAGAATATAATAAGATTGAATTTTAGTGCGAAAAATTATGACCGTAAAAAAATTATGACCATTTTTATTGAACTGCCCTCGTATTTGTAATTTTTAGTTTATTTCTCATCTTTCCTTTTACATCATGAAGTGAAAATACAAATTAAAGGTTAAAATTGTAAAATCCATAATGGAAAATGTCATATATTTCTAAATTCTGAAAATCCTATCATGTTGCTTGCTTTGAATAATAATTTGGTCCCCATAATCTAACCCTAGGTTGTTGTGTATTGCAGGCCCTCTACTCCTTATTACACTTTTTCCATTTCACCTATTCTACTCTACATTTTTCTCTTGATTGTTCTTAGCCACATCTCTTTAACTTTCCCTAAATAATTCCCTATATTTCTCCTGTTCTTTTCCCCTTTAACTGACAAAATTTCTGTAATTACTACTTCGCCCCTATTTACATAGACAGACCTACTCTATCCATATCTTTAGCTATTTGTATTACAGTCCAAGTTTATACCAAACCTTTTCCATGTAAAATGAAGTTTGGAATGGTAGATGTTTGAAAATCACTTGTCTTGTATCTGGAGCATTCTGAGGTTTAATATGCACATGAATCTGTATTTCTGACTTTTGCTGTTAGCACAAACGCTCTACTTCTCTATAGGTTAGCACTAAAATGTGTTTCATGTCTAATTTATTGCCTTGGAGAGCACACACTGTTAAAGTTGTAGGACCCCTGTATCTCCTTTAACTTTCAAGATGTTCTGAAGTCCTGAGGTTAAGTTTCCCTTCCTGCCAAGCACTCAGCAAAATTAAGGGCTTATTTGAGAATGGGCTTTCACTATCAATTGAGGAAATTGAATTCTCTCCGATCAAGGAGTGGTAATAAAACCTTGTTCTGGATCGATAATGCAGCACTCTGTCCTGCCGGTGACAGATCAATGTGGTACTCTTCTGAAAACATAACCTCCTCAACTCCACTTTGTTAGCAACTTGTGAGGGCTTTCTTTACGGTGCTTAAGATCGCAAGTGTTCAAACAAAACATAGACTCCTTTAAAATTTTGGTAAAACCTCCCTTTTCACTTTCTCTCCCCAACTGCCTAAAACAGATGAAGCTATAACTAAACACTTGTGGCTCAGAACACAAAGCCTTTGTACCTGATTCACTTATACTTTTACAAAATCTTTTTAAATTTCATTAAATAAACCTAGGTACTTATGAATACAAAAGGCTTAGTCAGTCATTTGTTGAGATTCCCACATCCAGACCAATCCTAATATTATCCCTAGTAACTAATGAAATGTCGACGAGATACGGATGTGGATGGCTATGCCTATCCTGGGTGGCCATTTATAAACAATCTTATGACTGAAACTATGCTGAAAATATCAGTCTGAGGAGTAAAATTTGAACTGGAGCAAATCAGAAATCATATTGAATAAACTTTCATCTGATTTTAAGTGATAATTTTTATGAAAATGCTGATGGAGTTTATAATTAAAATAAAAATATTGATTTATAAGTCCGTATTTTATTTAAAACTGTAAATCAACCAAATTATAAAGATAATGCAAAGGAAAGTGTTATTACTATATAACTTATTATTTCTATTAATTCTTACAATTTCATGAATGAAATCAAGGTTAAACAGCTATAATTAATCTTTCATATATTTCACAAACCCTTAATTCCATAAAAATTACTAATTCATTTTGTTTAAATATTTTAGAATTATATTTTCAGGTTCTATATGATTTATACCTTTAATTTTTGTTAAAGTTGGTATGACTGTACACTAAGATCAGATCTGAATTTATTTCATTACGTCGTTAAGGGTTTCCATAATGAAATCACGATGAAGGGCGTAGAAACGTTAAAATGTTTATGATGATAATGATGATGATGATGATGATGATGATGATGATGGTTGCTATGGTTGCTATGGTTGCTATGGTTATCCTTTTTATCTTTATCATCATCAATATCTTTATTATCATTATCATTATCAGTGGTGTTAGTGGTTTTTAGTGGTGCTGTTGCTATTGTTATTGTTTTTATTATTTTATTACTTTTATTACTCTTATTACTTTTATTACTTTTATTACTTTTATTATTTTTATTATTATTATTTTAATATTTTTATGGATATGGGATGAGAGAAAGGAGGCTTGGCAACATTGCGGGTTGTTAGCGCGTGAAGAAGAGCTAAGATACGGTTAGTTGGCAGGGTGCGTGAGATGTCCTCGTCAGTATGAGAGGGTATTGGGGTGAAAAGCGAACCTGCTGTGGTCATTATTTATTCTGGCAACACATCCCTTGGAAAGTAAAATTGATGCTGTTTCTATCGGAGGCCACACACCACCTCCCCTAATGGGGCCCATCTTTTATGTAACGACGAGTCCGAAAGTCACAAAACGATGTTTTCTTGTTTGTACTCGCAAGCGATTTGAACTCCGCGGTCTAATAATTTGTTACGCGCGTGTATAAACGTTTAAGTACATCTGTACTTGAGAGCAGTAAAACAAGCCCATAGAGTAAACGTCTGTAGCCTGCATTTGGGAGGAAGGAATCCTGAGCATAAAGTGCTCTAGCCTGCGCAACCGCAGACCAGAGGGCTCCTATCTCTTTTGACTCGATATCTGATAACACTGGGGAACAGAAAAAAAAATTATTTTTATATATGCGAAACAAAATAGGCAAATTCCTATGTAAACTGATCTGCAGATTCCAAAAATGCCCCTCAAAATGCTGTATCACGTAAAGTTGTTTAGGTATTCATAATTTTTTATGAAAACTTACAGAAATGTGATGTGATAACTCATATTTGATTAATTGAAAATAATAGGTATTTTATTGCCAAATAACATTGAAAATAATAATAATTATTATTAATTATTATTAAAATAAATAAATACAAGATAATGATGAAAACCAATACCTGAATTATCTCAGAAGTGTTTCACTGTTGATTATTTTGTATTGACTCTCCCGTTTCAGGAACCAACAATAGTCTCCCAATATGGCTGAATCCCAGCGACCCTGATAACGTCTTTCCAGCTCAGAAATGTCCTGGTGAAAACGCTCACCTTGCTCATCACTTACTACAGCTCCTAGGTTTGTAGGGAAACTATCAAGGTGAGAGTGCAAAATGTAGATTTTAAGTGACATACGGCAACTCATTTCTTTGTAGCTCCTTAATAGTTCTGAAACTAAAGTTTCATAATTTGTTTCTTTGTTATTAGGAAACCTTCCACCACTGATTTAAATGATTTCCATGCTGCCAGCTCAACACGTTTAAGCTTTGATTCAAAAACACTGTCTTTAAGAAGTAGTCTTATTTGAGGACCGACAAATATACCTTCCTTCAATTTATATTCACTTATTTTGGGAAAGATACTTCTTAAATACTCAAATGCACTTCCACCTTTGTCCAAACCTTTAACAAAATTCTTCATCAACCCGTACTTTATGTGAAGTGGGGGGAGAACTTTGTTTGGGTCTACTAAAGGCACATACTTAACATTGATTATTATTAACTTGCTGCTTGGTCCAGGGGTATAGTCTTCCCTTTTCTCCCACTCTTTTACTATAAAATGCTTGTCAGTTGCCCTACTGTCCCATAAGCACAAAAAAGAGCAATATTTTGTGAAACCTCCCTGCAGTCCCGTTAGCAATGCATCTACCTTGAGGTCACTACAAATTTCCCAGCCATGGTTTTGATAACTAATAGCATCTAAAATTATGGACATGGAATCGTATGTCTCCTTCATTCCTATGGCATGAAATAAAGGTATTGAAGGTATTAAATTGCCATTATGAAGCAACACTGCCTTTAAGCTGTATTTAGAAGAGTCAATGGCTAATACTTTAAATTAAGTCAATATGAGTTGGTATCATACCTCATTTCTGTAATTTTATATAAAAGGTTAAGAATATCTAAACAACGTTACGTGATACAGCATTTTCAGAGGCATTTTTGGAATCAGCGAGTCATTTTGCATAAGAGTTAGCCTATTTTGTTTCGGGTACAAAAAACGTGTTCCCTAGCGTAATATGACCAGGTCCCATAGCTAATAATTCTTCAAGTACATTAATAATTTACAATAATCAACATTTAATACTAATAACAATTTAGGAGTATTTATTAATTATAACTTGCACGCAGAGTAAATAACTACATTTTGTATATTTAATTTAAAAAGTACCTGCAAGTTTTACAATAAATTTAGAAACCTTTGCAGGGATAGGTATAACAGTTTCTTATTTAATAAAATAAATTAAAGTTTTAAAGACCTATGATGGAATCATGATATAATATATTAATTAAAACACGAGGGAATAAAAATCACACTAAAATGTTGCCCAGTTAGAGTGTATAAAATTCTGTACATTTATCTTTAGAAAATTTTGTTGTTATTTTATTTAAATAAATAATATAATTTCTTATTATAATTATTTCATTTATCATTTTGTTGTGGATGTATTTGCCATATTCAACTCTTAAGAATAAAGTATTTTCTCATTCCCATATACTATGTTCAGGGGTACCAACTTGTCCACATGCACATAAATTACTGTCTCTTTGACCGAACCGATGTAAGTACTCGGGGTACTGACCATGACCTGACAAATAATGAAGTAGACCATGTATTGGCTGTAAATATCTCATTAATAATATTTCCTTTACATCGGGTAAAAACAAGTAGGTCTGCCTGCCTTTTTCACTGGTTCGATTCCCGTGATCGACCTACTTGACCCATAGATATTTTTTCGGAGGATTTCCTGGGTCGCCAGGCGAATGTGAGAAGCAGCCAACATTCTAATAACTTTCTTTTGAATAATAATTTTCATTTACACTTGAACTGCTGCCCTAAAGTATTGAACCATATCTGTATAGCTTTGAAAACTTGTAAAATAGACTGTTAGTACAGATTATTTTGGCACTTACTTTTTTAAGATTTACAAGCATAAATACTGTGCTTGAATGTCTGTTACATTCAAAAGCTATATGAATTTCCCAAGAAATATTGCTGTCTACGCCAATTCCAAGCAGTTTTACAGTCGTGACTATATTAGAAATGCTCTTGCCTTCTTTTTTTTTAAAGTAAATAGAATTCTTTGTTTCAGTTTCACACAAGTAAAAGCCATTTTGATCAAACCAAACTTTCCCTTGTTGCATAGTTGTATGAACTGATTGAGCAAGTAATTCAAGATCCTTATTTACATTGAGAAGAGTTTCGTCATCTGTCAAAATAGAGGAGGCCATTATTTTATATTTTGAGCGTTGGCAACCCTGAATGTTGTAGATGCCATCTCATATCAACTTTCCAATGAAAAGTTTGATATTCTTTACCATAGTCCACTACAGACATTTTGTCAGCACAACTTCATTTGTTTTGTTTACATTAACTTGAAAATTGAGTCTTAAAATCGTGGAGTTAACACGTGAAAATGATTTATTACGAGTTTTCAAGTGGATATTGTGACAGGAATTTAGGACTATTCGTCGTTAATTTCTCTTCATCTTAATCCACACGTTCGGGCGCAATTTGGTACGGGATTTTTATATTTGAGATGGGATGCACGTTGACTTTTCGAAGATCCACGTCGAGAAACCATAAATAACAAATTCGTTGTATTTTGATTTGTTTCTTGATGATTATACTTGGTTAAATAAGAGTCATGATGTTCTTGGTTTTAAGGCGTGGTTCGAAATAAAGTTTCGGAGAAGTCAAATTTTGTAACTATTTAATTAAATTATTACTTTAACTTCCTTTACCAGTCACTTTCAACATATCGATAAATTCTTACTTTGTTGTATTTAAACAGATTCAAACTATTACTTAAATGTTCTTGATATTAAACCGCTATTCATCACACCATTACAAAACATCTCTCTATACCAAGATTATAGATTTTTTGTAACTATCGTTACTCCTATCTTAATTTTTGTGATTGATTCCACGTCACAAAATTACGTCATACAATTATTATTACGGCCAATCACAAAATTTCATATATTTTTATTTGTTTAAATTACAAAATAGATTTACATAATCATTTGTTTATAATTTACTTTTTAAAATAACGAAATAGATTTACATAATCATTTTTATATAAATGCATAAGCTTTTCATAATTTTTCTGGACATAACCCAAAACTACTGTTACAATTTTCAAGACAAGTGTGCATCGCTCAACTAACTTCTACATTTGGCGATGAATATCCATCCTTTGTCACTGTGAAACGCTGGTATAACGAATTTAATAGAGGCCGCCGTTCGCTCAATAATGAACTTCTTGAAGGCCGTCCAAAATCAGTTGTTTGTGCCAGAAAACATTGGTGCTGTGCAAAACCTAATAATGCAAGATCGTCATGTGACATATTGTGAGACTGAGGGAACCCTAGGCATTAGTTCCATTAGTATATATAAAGCATTGCATGATTATTTAGCCACGAAAAGGGTTTGCTCTCGTTGGATCCCACATAGTTTAACGCAGTATCAAAAAGATTCTCGTGTCGATTAGTGCAAAAAACAAACTGATAAAGAAATACAATGGCGGTGCATCAAAAATCGTATATAAGATTAACACGTGACGAATCATGGTTCTATGCATATGAGCCGGAACATAAACAGCAATCGTCTGTAGCGGTGTTTCAAGGTGAAGCAAATCCAATAAAAGTTGTTCGCAGTGAAGCACTTCGAAGTAAATGGTCAGAAAAACTGGTCATGTGACAACAGTGCCTTTAGTGGAACACAAAATGTACAATTCCGAATAGTACACAACCTTTTGTTTGCCGGGAGGCTTCGGTGAAGTAAGGAAAACCAACAAGAACCGTATCACCGTTTTTCATCAAGACAATGCGATTACACACACATCTCGTCTAACAATAGAATATTTGAAGGCCCAAAAAATCGAATTGATTGGCGATGCGCCATGCAGTCCTTGTTTCGCACCCAATGACTTCTTTATGTTCCCGAACATCAAGAATTACGAGGGCTGTTCATTAAAGAATGATCACAATTCTTTTGACAACGTACCTTTACTCACCCTCCTAATGTTGATGGTCCTTCTCAAAATAGTCTCCCCTAAATGCGATGCACTTGTCCCAGCGTTTCTGCCAGTCTACAAAGACATGCTGGAAACAATTTTTTCAGAGATCCTTCAAAATCGCCTCAGCAGCCTTCACCACTGCTTCTGATGATGGATAATGCCTCCCACGAAGGCGTCTCTTCAAGTTAGCGAATAGAAAAAAGTCACATGGGGCTAAATCCGACTATAGGGAGGCTGAGGAATGTACCTCGCGTTGTTTTTTACAAGACATTCAGCAACAACAATGGCTATATCCGGCCGCGCATTATCATGGAGTAGCATCCAGCCTGCTTCACGCAAATATGGTCTTTGTCGCTTGATATGGACTTGCAATGTTTCAGGACATCCTTGTAGTATGGGCCAGTTACTGATGTGTGTGAAGGTACAACATGCTGATAAACCATTCCTTGAATATCAAAGAATGAGATAACCACAACTTTCGCAGCAGAAGCAACCACTTTTGCTTTTCAGAGGGTTGGTGATGAAGGAGATTTCCACACTAAGCTTTGCTGTTTGCTCTCAGGATCAAAATGATGTAGCCAAGTTTCATCAGCAGTGATTACGTTTGAAAGAAACTCCGGATCTTCCACTAACATCAACATTAACTGCATGTTACCTCCATTGCAGCGGTAGGCGATACTGAGCACGTCTGAACTTGCCTGGTTCTCACAGGCGGGAACCAGGAGTACCAACAATGAAACCACTACAGCGTGCTTGTTTCACATTAAGCTAACAGAATATAATAAGATTGAATTTTAGTGCGAAGAATTATGATCTCAAAAATATTATGATCATTCTTAATTGAAAAGCCCTCGTAATTACGTAGACAACAATTTTCTTTGGCAGAAGAAGCCGTTGATGCCTTCAGAAACCATGTTTTGGAGGTGTCTCAAGAAGATTGAAATAAACGTTTTGACAAATGGTCCAAACGGATGCAGTGGTGTATTGATCATAAATTATAATATTTTCAAAAACAATAAAGGAGTTTTAACGACAAATTATTTCGTTTTAATCATTAGGCTCAAAATACGAGGCGTGTCAGTAAAATAAGGTCTCCACGGCGCTGGAGCGATTAGGAACGCTATTGCGCGAGAACCGGCAACACTGGGGTGTAGCTTAGTTTCACCCTTTCAAATCCCCACAACAACGAACCCGTTTCAACAATTAGTCTTGGCTGGGCAGCCCTTTGCGATGGAGCTTCCTAACACTTCCGCCGCCAAGTGCAAGTTACGTGCAGTGATCCGCTTTTGAGGGCACTACCCCCACTGAAATTCATCGTCAGTTATGTGAAGTCTATAGGCCACAGTGAGTGGAATTCAAAAACGTGCGAAAGTGGGTCAGAGAGTTCAAAGACGGATGTACAGACGCCCATGACGAACAGCTTTCTGGTCGGCCTTCGGTTTCAGCCGAAACAATTGTAAAAGTGGAGCAAGAAATGCTTAAAGATCGGCGTGTGACACTTTGTGAGCTGTGCGAATTCAGTAAGACTACGATTGATAAGATTTTGACCGAACATTTCCAGACCGACGATGATTTGAAGAACGAGGTGGAGCGCTCCCTGCACAACTTGGCGGGAGAGTGCTATGACAAGAGTATACAAAAACTGCCACAGCACATTCAAAAGTACATCGACCGCAATGGTGATTACGTTGAAAAATAGCTGTAGGTTCCACTTTTCCATCATGTAACACTCATTGATAATAAACATGTTTTCTATATTAAATAAAATTGGAGACCTTAGTTTACGGACACTCCTCGTACATAAGTATTTCACCTCGTATGGGAGAGAGTACATTTCTGAACATCATCTAATGTTAGCAGGAATAAAATTGGTCCTAGTACAGAACCTTGAGGTACGGCAATATATACTTCTACAACCGTTTTCCCTAATTTACCACCTTCTGCTCCCGATCTTTTAAATAGGATTTCAACAAGGCCTAACTTCTTATTCAGTATTTTTTCAGTCTCTTTGTAAGGCTGTTTTGCAGACAATCAAATGCTTTACTAAGGTCACAAAGAGTCGCTTGTGCCAAAGAATCATTTTAAAAGGCATCATAAATATTATGATTTGCCCTTGCAATAGCCATGCACTTTTCCACGCTGGAAAACACTACAAAACTAGAATTCATATAAATTTTGCTTGCTAAATGTGTGATGATGAAATGGCGAGACTACGTGAAGTGGGTTATTGATTCTGCCATACAGAACATGGCACCACAACAGTGCACATTACTTAAATTGGACCCTTGAATTCAAACTGGGAACCACTGTCACTTTACACTATTATTGGCATCAGCCGGATTTTTGTGCGGTACACACCAGTAATTACTCAATGCCAGGCGTCCATTTTTAAAAACTGAATGTTTGGAGCGAGCGTGATGTCGTTATGTACCATCGATAATCCATCAACCGCTATGTCACATCTTCTTCATGCGGGGCTCACTCGTTACGATAAAACCCACGGCTTTGCTCCCCTTTTATGGACACATTTCTCCCTCTACTTAAATGTGTAAATTACATGCTGTGAAAACTATACATTCGCTATTTTATTTAATTTTCTCTACAACGTACCTACTCTAAGTAGGGGAACATGAGGTAAGACCGGTTATAGCAGTGACACCAGCTAAGTATAATACAGTTCAAAACTTTTAGATCTCCTGTGGAATATTTTACAGACGTGTTGGATCGCAATATCTCCAAAAAAATACTACACAACTGTACTGTGTGATACTTGCTAGGTGGATTCGGTGAGACAAAGACATATATAAATTCCATCTCTGTCATCCGCCTGTCGTGGAATTGGCAACACCAAGACAGTACAATTAACGTATTGGCTGAACTCATATTCATTCTTATTTTGGAGTCACTAGTAACATTTTCTGAAGCCTTCTTCACTTTGAATGACTTTTGCGTAACTAGTAAACAGTAATTTATAAACAAAATATTACTATACAAAAATATTACAAATAGTTACACAAAATGTACCAGTGCTGTTCAATAAAGAACCACCATAATATTTTACGGTCATAATTTTTCGCACTAGTATTCAACCTTATTATATTCTGTTAGCTTAATATGAAACAAACACGCCGTAGTAGTTTCACTGTTGGTACTCCTGGTTTCTGCCTGTGACAACCAGGCAAGCTCAGACATGTTCAATATCGCCTACCGCTGCAATGGAGGTAAAACACGAGGAACAATATGTGGCTTTAAAATTCTGATTTCGTCTCAACAGATCTTCAGTTGAGGCCTCTACAATGTTACAGGAGGCCTATGGAGAGTCTGTTCTTCCCTACAGTACAGCTCGAAGGTGGTTTAAAATGTTTAAAGAGGGGAGACAATCAATTTTAAAGGAAGGTGTACCCGATGCTCCACTTACTGCTCTTGCAGCAGAAAACATCAATACTGCTGCTATTGTGAGAGAGGATCGACGAATTACCTCAAGATCACTTTCAGAAATACTGAACATTTCATTGCGTGCCACCCACACGTTGGTGACAGAAACATCACACATGCGACGTATTTTGTGCGCGATGGGTTCCAAGACTGTTGATTCCCGAACAAAAGGACCTTAGCATGCAGGTCTACATGCAGATGAAGTTGATATTAGAGGATGATCCGGAGTTTCTTTCAAACTTAATCACTGCTGATGAAACTTTGCTACATCCTTTTGATTCTAGAGCCAACAGCAAAGCTCAGTTTGGAAATCTCCTTCATCACCAAACCTCAAAAAAGCAAAAGTGGTTGCTTCTGCTGGGAAAGTTATAGTAGTCTTATTCGTCAACATCTATGGAATGGTTTATCAGCATGTTGTACCTACACTGGAGAAAACTACAGGGATGTCCTGAAATCATAGCAAGTCCATATCAGGAGCAAAAGACCACATTTCCGTGAAGCAGGTTGGATGCTGTACCACGATAATGTTCGGCAGCAAATTACCAATTTTGTTGCTGAATATCTTGCAAAAATCAACGTGAAGTGCATCCTTTACCCTCCCTATAGTCCAGATTTAGCCCCATGTGACCCTTTTCTATTCCCTAACTTGAGGAGAAACCTTCCTGGAAGGCATTATCCATCATCAGAAGCAGTGGTGAAGGCTGCGGAGGCGATTTTGAAGGAACTCTAAAAATGGTTTCCAGCATGTCTTTGAGGACTGGCAGAAACGCTGGGACAAGTGCATCGCATTCAGGGGAGACTATTTTGAGAAGGAAAGTCAAAATTATGAGGACGAGTAAAGGTACGTTGTCAAAAAAAAAAAAAAATTTAATCATTCTTTACTGAACAGCCCTCGTGAGACTTCTATGCTCAATGGCAACTGACCTCTTTGCGCAAGAATGAGTGTCAACATTAATCTTTCTTAATAATTTTGCAGTTTGTCCGATGATTTGTCTTTAAAATTTTATTTTCCAAACTAAATAACATATATTTAAAACGTTTTTCTATAACAAATCAAATTTATGTATCAAATCTTTTGACCCTCGGTCGGTCCGCCAGTTTGTGGAAAAACATAACCTATAAGTTGTAAATGAAGGTAAACGCAAAATGTCATTTTAATAAGTGATAATGTTATTATTTGCTTGCTGTTAAATTTAATTTATAGATGTTTTACGTTGTACTACTCACAATAAAGAGAATTTGTCAGTAAAAATAACCAGTTCTTATATGAAACATTTCTTTCACGTATTCCTAACAATTTTATTTCCAAACAGCACACCCGATTTATTTTTCGTTATTGTGGTTTTAATTATTCAAATAGCGAACTTCAGTGATATTAGCTGTTACTTTGACTGTGTTAATTATGCTAAATGGCAGAAGGTTATCTGATCGGAGCTTCACAGACGTTTGTAAGAATGGCCCTAAGACAATTATTTTTAATGAAATTTCTGTAGGGTTTCTGAATTCTTCATAGTATTTTGAATATGTTAAAATATACCTGGGTGCGTGTTGTTGATAGGCTGTTGAGTGCGACAGAAAATCTGCTGTGTATAGCGGTATGGACAACATAAGACCAAAATAGCGAATTAGTGCAGGGGGGTTAGTTCGGATTGAGCCGACTCGAGCCGACTTCCCCCGAAAGAGCGTCACATGTTCCAGCCTGACAGCTCAGTTTATTTCACTACCCACGCGCCTAAATAAGTTTTCACTTCAAAAATATTACAACTCGTTAAAGGGCACAATTTATGTATTTTTTACTAACCAATTCCTCTGGCTACACATTCACACATTTGGGCCGTTCAAAAAGGCGAGGCTACCGAAAAGACTAACATGGATTTAAATAACAATATCGAACAACATGAGGGTAACAAAAGCCGATGTGCAGATGTTCTCAGTATGGAAATATGCAGCAATTTCCTGTTCTTTTTCCACTTTCTTTCTCAAAATAAATTCATTTTATTGCCGATATGTGCGCATTGAATTCCGAGCTTACACGGTTCTTAAGCACATTACGGCCGTAAAACTACCAAAATAAAATTACCACATCAATCGAATATCGCGTACAATGTTCTATAACGCATTGTCGGAGGGGAGATTGAGGAAATGACGGCGAACGCTCGAGTATTGCTGTTACCATGGTAACCGCAGTGAAGTGAATGTTTATGGCCGTAAGATGGCAATTTTTCACGACGATGGCTCAAGTAATGTTCTCGCTTACTGAAGGTGGCCCCTGACAAAATGGATACGCATTGTGTGTCGACGATTTATTGTAGCTATAAAAATATTAACAAAATATTTAAAGGAAGTTAAGGGCATAATGCAAAACTATAACCTAAATAAGCACGTTTCCCCAGGAACCCTTAAAGCCGCACACGTGACTTTTTACAGTACTTGTACGGACGAGGTGCCACGTTAATATCTGTACACCCTCATCATTGGTACTTTATTAAAAAAAATGGACCTTAAAGATTCTTAATCATTTGGTAAACTCGGGGAAATATACGCAGCTATTTTTTTCTGTAAGCGCCCTATATATTACGACGAAATATGCAAATAAAGCATGCTTTATAATCTGTGAAAGCGCTAACGATTTATGGGTCACAAGCAATGGCTTGGCAATAAAATCTGACGTGGGCCGACTAGTGTATTACGTCATAATTTGAAGTCACTATATAGAAAGACATCCACCATCACGCGGCTTTAAATTCTCCCATATCAACGTCAAATATGAGTCTATTGGCATCCAACGGTAATTTAAAGACCTTTGTGTTATATATATATATCATTCCCTAGCCATATGGCTTATTAGTGGATATAAAAACCATTTTATTTCATTTTAATACAAGATATAGATATTTTAAACGCTGTTAATGCACGGTTCATCATTAGATCTCATAAGTAAAGACGATTTTTTTTATTTTGTACTTTAGGCAAATTTACTGGGCTTCTTTGGTTTGGCAATGCTATTTACAAGATGCTATGGCTATTGTTACTCATATTGTGAGCGTGCATCAGTCCTCAGTTGTTAATAAACATTCATAAAATAGAGATAACAAAGTATGAACTTAGAGTCCTTCTAGACCCCCCGTAGGGGAGGGGATCCGTCCCCTTCAGCTGCCGTGGTGCGGGCGCTGCTGACCTTTAGCACCCGTGGTACCTCTGACGTTACTAGAGGAAACTCGGGCCGAACATTCAAGCCCATCCATGATTGGGAATTGTTCAGATTGGGTTGGACTTGAGGGGGCAGTGGTTCCCGATACTCATGGGAGATCGGGTACGTCTCCGGACGGGGTTGAGGGAAGCCATATATTGCCTAGCCTGCAGAGCTAGTAGGTGTGCTAGATCACCAGGCGGCTCTACCGAGGTTAATTGGTAGCCTTCCCCTTTGGGGTGGGCGCGCGTAAGTGGCGTATCCACTTCCATCCCGTCTTTAGTCCATAGGACCAAATAGGGGGGCCTTGTTCGTCTTTAGGTCTTGCCCTACGGAAAGCCCCACGGAGGCGCTGGGCACCCTTTTGGGACAGCTCAGTAACTCTCTGGTCATTTGAGGGGAGGTCAGTCTTCACTCTGTGTGGATTGCCCTCGTTTTTGTTTCTAAGGGCGAGTGATGTGGGAAAGGAGTCGGAAGGATAAAGGTGTTGGGGTCCCGCGGAAGCCCCCACGGTAGTATCGGTAGTAAGGGCGCACGTGCCTGAGGGGCACGTGCAGCTCAGGGAAGGAAGTGTCCGGGGGTCCAGCCATGACCGGAGGCCCTGGATGGATCGCCGGGTTTTCAAAGGATGTGGTAGAGGAACAAGAGTCTTTATTGTTTGTCACTGTGCATCTTGGATGCTTGAGTTTGGGGATGGGTTACTTAGCGGCTCCGGTGGCGCGTTGTCCGGTCTATGTCGGCAATTGTTTGGAGTATGCATGCCTATATGTTGTCGATGCTTGCGAGGAGCTGGGCGAAGTTACCACGTAGGTCGTCAGGGTCGAGCGTAAGAGTCGCCACTGCGACTTGGATTTCTGTCTGTTTTTGGGCGAGTGTCCTAAGTTTTTGCAGTGAGTCGTGATGTTGTAGGTTGATGAGGTCTTGCAATGATGTCAGTCTTAGGTCAACGGTGGAGATTAAGTCTGTTGTACGGCTTGAGATGGTCTCTGTGGTAGTCTTGAGTGTGTCCTCCAGCACGGTAAGCTTTTTCGTGGTGTCGGTTATGAAGTGCTCGGAGTGCTCTATGTAGCCTTCTAGCTGTTGGATGGCTGCAGTGAAGTTGCTTTGTAGAGTGCTGGCGGAGGAGAGAGCATTCTCGAGGCTAGCCAAGCATTGGTTGGCGGTGGATACTTGGGTGCAGAGATCTTGCAAGCCGCTGGAGTGGATGTTCTGGCGTTCTTCCCGCGAAGGCAGTGAACTCGTGGTGGTAGTGGTGGTGGCGAGAATGCCCTCCAGGGATGTGAGTCGGGTAGTGATGCTGTGCACTTCGGAGCAGAGGCTCTCGAGGACAGCTCGGAGTTCATGTGACCCGGTGGAGGTGGTGGTGGCTGTAGTTGAGACTGCTGCTTATGGTGGTGGTTCAGCTGCCTGTTGTGCTGCTGCAGCAGCGGTGATGCCTCCATTGTCCTAGTAGGTACCGTCGAACTTATATATAGTCCTTCTAAATCACTACTGGAAGCAGGTTATGAAGTCTCTGCCGCAGCTAGAAGAACATGTGAATTGGAATCAGGAGGTGTCATTAGTGTGCGTGTGACACAACGATGGTTTCAACGTTTCAACAACGGAGACGAAAACACTAAGGATTTACTACGTTCTGGAAGACCTAAGTATAGAATATTGAGGATACATGCCAGGTTTTGCGAGAAAATTCAAAATGGTACTCGTAGGCTTTCAGGAAAACTTGGTACATCAAAAGTTATCATACATCACCACATAGGACACTTGGAAAATCATACAGAAGCTGTAGATCTGTACGTCATGAACTGTCACCTCAACAGGCTGAACATAAATGAATAACTGTCCTCAGCTTATCAGAAATCCCTTGGATAATACATTTGTCAGGAGAATTGTTATTTGACATGAAAATTGGGCATATTACCGAAGCCTTGATGCCTCGTAACAGTGGCTTGATCCTTGCCAACCTGCTATAGTCATCGTTAAAAACGTCAGTTTAGTACCAAAGAAACGTTGTGCGTCTGGTGAAATTTCCAAGGTGTGATTCACTGGGATTTTGTTCCAAACGGGCGGGCGATTTTTCCGGATTTCTATTCTCAACAACTGAAATGAGTTCATGAAATTTTGAGACGGGGATATCCAGCTTTAGTTAACCGAAAGAGCGTTCTATTGCAAAATTCAGGAATTGGGAGGATTCGAACTGCTACCACACCCAGCATACAGCCCTGATCTCGCACCATCAGATTGTCATATTTTTCGATCCATGTCCCATTTTATATTTGAAAGAAATTTTTACTACACTGAAGCAGTGCAGGTGGGAGTCACCAAATTCTTATCAACAAAACCAGAGACTGGTACCATCGTGGAATAATAAACCTCACTAAACGATTACTCAAGACTATAGAATCTAACGGTCTATACATTGAGAATTAGTTAATTGCTTGTCAGAACACATTCAAATAACTTTTCTTGCTTAAAAACGAGGTTACTTATGAAACATTATCTATAATAAGTCATTAAGATAGTTCATATAACCTCAAAACATGCACTTGGAACTTTTTTTAATACTGTGATGTGTTTGTTGTATTTGCGTGCATTTTTTCATTTATTTATAAATAAGTTATTGCTACAAAACTTCATTGTTATAATTAATTGTTACTCCATATCAACCTTTCATCATATTTGCCCGCCTCGGTAGCGTAGATGGTAGCGTGTGTGCCTCACGTTCAAGAGGTCCCGAGTTCGAATCTCAGTCAGGGTGAGCTGCCTGCATAAGGTTTTTTCCAGGGTTTTCCCTTATTCTTAAAGACGAAAGTCTGGTATCTCTAGGCTTTATGGACCCTGAACACGTTTGAGCATCATTTTACCCATCTCATTCACCGTCCGATATGACTTAACGTTGCAGGACGTAAAATTAAAAAATATTCCATCATATTTGCACATTTCGATTTGGTAAAGTGATAATCTGATGTTTAAATATGTTGTTCCTACGTTATTAATTTGTAAGTTCACTCTCCTAGCACGCTATCAAAAATGTCGCACAACGAATCCCATTTGAGAAACGTAAAAAAGTATATGAAAGATTAAATAAATGACAATATCTCAAAGCGGTTAACAGATACCTAGAAGTTTTTATAGATAGTTTCAGACAAAAATTCAGTACTATAGCTGGGATTTGAACTACGGATATTCCGGTCTCCATCTGGTGGTTTTTAACTCCTGAGCTACAATGGCAAATGTGACATTAAATTCTCCTAAGGACTCGTATTTTCCCGGTAAACTAATAGGGGTTCTGATATACAATGAGGTATGCGCATTTTGCGGCGACTTAATATGTTGTAAGTACGTACTTAAGTCCTAGGCTTCATAGTTAAGCACTATTAGGTTGTTGAGACTTGTTAACTCCTGTAAATATGGCAACTTCTCCAAGAGGGACGTACAGCAGCACATCATAACTAGTAGCTGTAAACCCCTAGAGTTATGCAACTTCTCCTACACGCTGGCATAGCGGAACTGTATAGCTGCTAGTGCGAAGCACGTTTCATAGGTGTTGCGGTGACCTGGGTTGCATCCTAGGCGACCACATGTGGGAATTGTGATGGAGAGAGAACCATCTGGGCCACTTTTCTCTGTGTTTTGGAATTTTCACCGCCATTCATTCCACCAACTGCTCCATTATCACATTTTCTTCACGTATGTCACTTTGATTTTACGCCACCTCCTTCCTACGAGGAGCCCTTCATACGAGCAGAAACAATAGAGAAAGAAGATTATCACACTTCATATTTATCTTAATTTCTGATTTATACTAATGGTTCAAAATTTCGCACTAGTGTTCCCTGATCGCACAACTCTAAGCTCCATGGACACCAGACTCATTTGAGCATCACTTCACACATTTCATTCATCGTCCGATATGACTTAACGTTGGAGGACGTAAATTACAAAAAAAAAATAATAAAACAGTAACATATACCGCGTTCCCACCTCTGTGGCGTAGCTGGTAGCGTATGGGCCTAACATTCAAAGGTTCCCGAGTTCAAATCTCGGGTAGGGTGAATTATCTGGATTAGGTTACTTCCGAAGTTTTACCTTATCCATAAAGATAAATATTCGGAAACTCTAAGCTCTCTGGACCCTGGACATATTTAAACATCATTTCATTCATCATCCGATATAACTTAACGTTGGAGGACATTAGCCCGTTTTTGTATCGTGCTGGTAGCGATTACGTTCAAGAGGTCCGTACTTCTAATCTCGGTCAGGGTTACAAGATTTTTCCTTATCCTGAAAGATGAATGTAGGTAACTCTAAGCCCTTTGTACCCTGGACTCATTTGAGCATCATTGCATTCATTGTCCGATATGACTTAATGTTGGTGAACGTAAAATTTAAAAGGGAACATATTGCTGTATTTCTGAACAAAAAATCAGGATCCAGTAAGTTTCTGAGCTACATTCCCCAACTTCTCATCAAATGCTTTTTATATCTTTCATAGAAAAATGAATACCTATATAAAAATTAAGTCCTTGTAGGAATAATAAACGGTGGAGCAAGTTAAGCGAAACTTTCAATTTATACTTTTAAATAAACTTCCCTTCACATGGATATTTACCTTTTCGGCACGCGCTAGAGATATAACAATTCTCTGGATATACATAAAATACTTGAAACCTCATAACCAAGCCCACAAATGTCGATATATTTCCCCTACTGAGAGGAATTTGCGGTTGAAGCGGGTAGGGGACGAACAGCGTCGAAGCCCATGAAAGATTACAATCTCGATTGTCACTCCCTGGAAAGAGGGTGTTACATTTGGTTTTATTATACCAGATTTCTCTACGCTAGACCACCTCGTGTTATAGTGCGGTTATGCCCCAGCGTTTATAACGTCTGTTAATTTGCTTAATATGGTCCTGATTGCTGGCATAATTACAGAGGACTATTCGTATATTTTATAGTGGAATTAGTGTGCCATTTAAATTAACTTATCCTACAGCATGCTGATATATTTGGCTCACGTGGACACTAAATCATGTAAGCAGCTATGTTGTTGTGCTGGTCAAGGCAAATGGGAGGTTGGATACGCTACAGGTGATGGCAGAAAGTCTAGAATTATTAGAGGTATGAAAATCGCAAATGAATTTTTAGATCAAAGAACAAATGATGTTCAGATGTTTTAAGAGGAATCTAAAATTTTTCTTCCACCCACCAAATGTATGACTCATTATTTCTGAAATTATTAAAATATTAGACTCAAATGTTTTCAGTTGTATAGACGAATGCTTTTTGTGTAAAATAATATATTTAAGATATGCTATTTTTACTTTTTAATGCAAACTTTATACTTTTAAAAGTACAAACCTCATATTACTAACTTCGAAAATCTACACTAGCTGCTAAGAAAACTGCTGATTGAAAATGTATCCAGTTTCAGTGCAGAAATGCTCAGTAAAATTGAAAAAACATATTGTATATTGTGACTTCGTGGGTTGTTTACATGAATTTAAAAAGCTGCTTATTGTAATAAACAAAAGATTTGTACAACCTTGTAGCAGCACAAAGACCTGACAAATAGCAGGCTTGAAGATCGTCTCGTTCGCATGCCTTTTTTGGGGGGTGTGGCCCCGCCTTCGCCACACCCGGTGGCGATCATCCGAAAGGGATCTACTTCACCTCCCCTACCATCCACTAAGCTACACTAAAGTGATGGGTAGGAAAAGTGGTAATTGGTGTCCGGTACCACCGAAGCAACCCTGAAGTTAGTGGGTGATTACTAAATATACGCCCGCATACAAGATAGCATACGAACAGTGGGGAATTAGGTACTGGTCATGGCCGATGCCCTGACCAGGGACCTATTGTTAGCAGAGGTTTTTCATGCTCATGCAAGATGGAGCTGGGCTGAAGTGTCGTCCTAAATGTAATCAGTTGAGGTGCCTTACCATTATTGAGGGTTCAGCTGGAGAGGGGGCTGACTTGTTAGATATTCCTCGACGTGTTGCCGTTGGTCCTGAAACAAAATAGATGGGGAGGGGGAGGAATATACAAATGGATATTAAATAAATAGCTCAGATTGTTTTTTTTTTTTTTTTTTTTTTTCTTTATATATAGTTTTGTTCAGTAGAAGATTCCGGGCTGTAAGGCCGTGGTCCACTGGGTTTCATCATATCTCTCCCAGACGTTACAGCCCGGTATCTTCTACTGAACAAGATGCCGGCCGTGAAAGCCTACGTTTGTTAATATATTTAGTTTGTTTTTCTTTTTTTATATTTTTGCCCTTTGTTTATTTTGTTATTTTTTCCTTTTTTTATTCATATACAACATATTTGCCACACGTAAAGAAACGAAAGTAAACACAAAACAATTCCACTGCACAACTGCAACTTACTGTTCTCACACTTTGCCGCTACTTATACCTACCTGTCATTGTTCTAGAATGCAGTAGACCATTCGATAACAATCGCGATAACATCAGAGAGAGACAGAAAATTCCAGACCTCTCTGTCTCTTTCTCTCTCTGTTTCCTTCTCCCTCTCGGCATGCGTCCAACTCTGCGCGCCACTGTCTTCTTCTTTCCTGCCCACGGCATACATAGCTGTGGATATGAGATTTGTATTTGGAAGGTCGTGCATGAATATATTGAATAATAGAGGTGCCAGAATTGATCCTTGTGGAACTCCTGCTCCCATTGGTTGAAGATCGGATTTGTAACTGTCTATTCGTCCCAAAAAATTGGCGCTGTGAGGTGAAACTTTCCATTATTCTGATCAGATAATCTGGGAGTCCAATTTTATGTATTTTTACCAGTAAACCAGTGTGCCATGCATTATCGAAAGCTTGGGCTATATCTAGAAAAATGGCACGGGTACACTGCTTCTTTTCAAATCCTTTTATGATGCTTTTGTTTTCCACTTCTAGTCAGATTTAAAATTTTTAATATTGCATTTAAATGTTGTGCTTCAGTGCTTTATATTACTAAGGCCTGTTCAGAAAGACGTTTCCTATTCAAGATATTCAGTGATCCTGGATTTATTACCTTTTACAGTCCACGAGATAAATTCTGTGATAACGATGACAACCATACTTTTTCACAAATGTGTAAAGTGCTCTCCTTCAGTAAAGTAAGTAATCCTTGAGTTTTAAGACAGACGAAGCAGTCTGAGTGTGTGGAAAGTTATAATGGTTGGAACATTTGCCAGGTATTTTATAAGATTTATGACTGTTACGTAGAGAGGCGAGAAAACATAAAAGTTACATTTATTACCTGCCCACGAGGATGAAACATGTCCCACCGTCCCATATTCATGGCGGAGAGTTGGCCACACTGCTCTCAGTTGTCGATTATGTTTCATCTCATTCACTTTGCAGTTCCTGCTCTTTGATCTGGGCTGCGTTTAAAACAACAGAACGTTGGTACTGCCCTTTGTAGCTGTAAAATGTGCACACCTCGACAAATATAATGGTTTATCCCGGAAGTAAATGTAGCATGTCAGATGTTTTTACTGCCTACCTACTGCTCGGACTGTGTACTACGTTTTATGCTGTTTTGAATCGTAAACTCTTTTCGTTTGCACTTAGATATACAATTATTTGCACCATAGTGCAAAGTAAGGTAAATGTAATCTCCTCCAAAGTTGTCATATCGGATGATGATTGAAATTACGTTGAAATGAGTGCAAGCTCCATAAAGCTTAGAGTTACCACACATTCATCTTTCAGGATAAGGGAAAACTTTATCAGCCTGGACGAGATTAGAACTAGGGACATTTTGAACTTGACGCCAACACCACAATAAAGAGAGGGACCAATGTCCTCCAACATTAAGTCATATCGGACGATGAATGAAATGGGGTTCCAATGAGTTTAGACTCCATAGAGTTTAGAGTTACTAGATATTCATCTTTTAGGATAAGGATAAACCTATCTCCCTGAACGAGATTTGAACTAGGGACCTCTTGAACGTGATACTACCGCCACGGTAGCTGAGGCAATATCCCCCAATGTTAAGTAATATCGGACGATGAATGAAATGATGTTCAAATGTGTCCAGGGTACTCAGAACTAAGAGTTACCAGACTTTCATATTTCACAGTAACGGGAAGCCTTACCAACCTGACCGAGATTGGAACTAGGAACCTCTTGAACGTGACCCACTATCACCACGGTACACAGACGAGACAATGTCCTCCAACGTTAAGTCATATGGGACGATAAATGAAATGATCTTCAAATGAGTATAGGGTTCACAGAGCTAAGAGTTGCCACACATTCATATTTCAGAATAAGAGAAAGCCTTATCACCCTGACCGAGATTAGAACTAGGGACCTCCTTAACGTGACACTACCGCTACAGAGACGGCTAATGTCCTCCAACGTTGTCATATCGGACGATGAGTGAAGTGATGTTAAAATAATTCCAGGGTACATAGAGCTTATAGTCATTGCCCGCCTCGGTAGCGTGGTGGTAGCATGTCTGCCTCAAGTTCAAGAGGTCCCGAGTTCGAATCTCGGTCGGAGTGAGTTACCTGGATGAGTTTTTTTCCGAGGTTTTCCCTTATCCTGTAAGACGAATGTCGGGTAACTCTAAGCTCCATGGACCCCGGAATCATTTGAGTATCATTTCATCCATTCCATCGTCCGATATGACTTAACGTTGGAGGACGTAAATTTCAACAACAAAAAAGAACTTATACTCATCAGACATTTATCTTTCAGGATAAGGGTAGGGGAACATGGGGCAGGACAGAGTATTTAATATTTGTGCATCTATTTTTCACATTTGAACGTTTATAAATTGTGTTTTGGTAATGTAAATGTCTTTATTATTGCATAATTAAGTGAAAAACAAATTAAATAGACACTTGCAACAAATGGGAGTAGCTATCACGTCAAAAACAAAATTAGTACATTTGCCCCGTTTTGCCCCATAGGTGGGGCAGTAAGGGGTATTATTTCTTTGAATAATTTTTGATCAGTGTTTTTATTTCTTTTACATTTAGTTCACTTCTAACAATATGCACAAATAGGTACATCATCATCATCATCATCATCATCATCATCATCATCATCATCATCACCACTTTCAACACCTGCACAAGAATTATGAGCTAACTGCAGGCAGCAGGGATGTCTAATCCACCCTCCTTCTGAATAATCGTGGCAGTAAAGTCAATCATCTTCGTCGTCTTTTGCCTCTTCTTTCCTGTTACCAGCAGACAGAGGACTTATGGGACGTTTGGATACAGAAGGATTAGGATATCTAGGCCTACCTTTCGATGATTCCCGTTTTGTTTCGCTTTCTGGCAGAGCAAGACGCCTTTTCACAGGTATTTTATTCATTTTTTCTTGTTCCGCATTCATTAGTGCTTCTTTATAAGGGAATGTTGCCAGTACTGTGCTTCCCCCTGTTTTTCCAAACTCTTGTTTTTCTGATCTACTTTTGTAATAGATGTGATATTTTCTGGGCTGGAACTCTGGAAACTACTGCAGCTTGGCATCTTAATGTTTTCTCTCCCCATAGGTGAACCAGAGACAACGGACATCTCAGAAGTTGAAGACTTAACATCATCAGGAACTCCAGAAGAAATTTCAATATCTGTTGTTTTGGACGGTAGGAAATCAGACCATATTCCTGTTTTTCCAAACCCATTGACTGCCGTGCTCATTGTTGAGGCCCGCATATAACTGGCACCAAACAATGATGCAACCTGAAACAGTGTCACGAATTTTCCTAGATTAGATCTAACCCAGGAGCGAATTTCATCCTCATAATATTTGATTAGTAGTTTCATGAAAGAAACATCTAGCGGCTGCAGCCTCTGAGAACATTTTTAACATAATCAGTATTATCTCGTTTCTTCTTAACGTAGCGTTCAAGAGTTGTTTGGGGCACTTGTAATTGACTAGCTGCCCTTTTGTACCCCATTGAACCATCAAATACAGCATTTACAGCTCCCTCCATTGAAACTAAAGACCACCCTTGCCTCTGTGACTTCTTTACGTAATTACGCACTATTCCGAAATCGCAGGAAACATGAGTAGTCAATCACATGAATAACACACAGAGAAATAATGGGGTAGTGCCCTGTTATGCCTCACCCATATTGCCTCGTAAACACAAACTTAAGTTAATGCTTGTCGATGGTTCGATATTCAAAGACAACTTAGCGGAAAACATGGATTTAGAAGTAAATTAAGTGTTATATTCCATAGTAATTATTGTTTTTTATTTAAATTTAGATATGATGTACTTACATGCCTTGAAATATATCACGAATCTTGTAAAAACTGCTTCAAACTGTATCCATCACACAACCCGCACACAACAGATGCTATTATGGCAGCCAACTGACGTGTACTAGTAGCTGTGATTGAGATGACGTAGTTTTGACAGATATCAGTAGATTGTGCCCCCTACTAGAGAGAAAACACGTATACCCCGTTCTGCCTCACTACCCCGATATGCCCCATGTTCCCCTAAACCTTATGACCCTGACCGAGATTAGAACTAGGGACATCTTGAACGTGGCACTTCCACCACGTTAGAGAAGGACTAATGTGTTCCAACGTAAAGTCATAGCAGACGCTGAGGGAAATGATGTTCAAATGAGACTATGGTACATAGGGCTTAGAGTTACTAGACATTTATTTTTCAGGACAATGGAAAACCTTATCACCCCGTTTGAGATTCGAGCTGGCGAGCACTTGAGCTTGTATCACAGACCCTCTCAACTACGCTATACAGACGTTCAAAGAGACACGTGTTCTCTTAATATCCTAAGTTAATAAACGAAGTGTGCTATTCCTCCACCTTTAATTTCTTTCATAGCCTTGTTAGCTAATGATTGTCTTATCATGCGTAAACAAGTCAGTGTTATAAATTATATATTAAACCAAAAGAATGTCGAAGATCTTCTGGAACATTGCATGCTAAACCAACCAAACAAATGATGGACGCTTAAAAAGCGAGCAAGGAATTTTGAATAAAAAAAGTGGGAATGGGAGGGTGTAACCGACTCTTATATTAAAATCTGAGAAGTTAAGGGAAATCAGAAATGACAAAAAACGGGAGAATAGAGATGCAGCGTTTTTGAAATAAAGGAACCTACAGGGCGGAAAATTGATTAGAACTCGATTCGTGTGCAAGGGAAGGAAGAGTTTTATCACAAAACCACAAACACTAATATAAAAGGAACCTCTAGGACGGGATTTAAATGCTCCTCTTTTATTTAGAAAATACTCTCTATTATTTAGGGAAAAATTCGATATCCATCATACTCACTTTATCGGTCCCTCGAACTAAACCAAGGAGTTTAAAAAGTCCATACGTGTGTTTTGTTTGTGTGTGCGTGTGATGTTATTGGCTTCTATGTATTTTAAAGATGTAAAAAAACGATCTTAAAAAACTCCACATATCCAAAGCTACCTTCCTTATTTTTTATATTCTCAAAAATGCATGGAGGTTTATTTCATTAAAAAATCTATTAAAGAAACAAACGGTTGCAAAACTCCTGACTTTTATAAGACCGTTCTGCATGGAGGTTTTCTAAATGAATAAGCATTTCTGAATCACCTTTTCACACTGATTGCAAATCCGTTTTCATGTAACACGTCAGAATTTTTTGCAATTTTAAATTTTATAAAAATGAATGTGTAGTGTTTAACGCCCGCTTTTACTACATACGGCACCGCAGGCGGTGACACTGATGATACATGAGATGAAGATGGAGCACCGGTGGAATGAGATGGCGGGGGAAACCGGAGGTGCCGGAGAAAACCCACCCCAACGCCGTGTTGTCCACCACAAATCTCACTTTGCGGTCACCTGGGATCGAACCCGGGCCGCCTTGGTGAGAGCCAAGTTGTCTAACCACTGAACTACGGCGCGGCCCTCAAAATTGTATATTTTGTATATTTTTCGTAATGAACGTACTGGAGCTTATAACTTCAAATGTGTTACTTAAAATGTGAAATAATATAATAATTATGTTTATATTTTATATGTTTGTATTTATTAAAATATACTAACTATATCCACCTTAGGGGATGTACAAAAATGTGTCTTCCCATTAAAATTAATAATTCACAAAGATTTAATTTAATTACTAATTTTTAAAAACAGTTTGGAAAGCTGATGTGATGCGAGAAAGCACAAAAATCCCGTTTAAGATCACCTATCAGATTACAAAAGAAACAGAGAATAACGTCACGGCAACAGGCATAAAAGTTTCGGCACAAATAAGAAAACAGTCGGCGGATAAAGTTTCATGGTAATAATGAGTCTTGCTAAGTCGTTAATGATAGCGCGGCTATTGTAAACAAGCGCTGGCGGGCAGGGATAACTGAGGTAAAAGACTTGCCGGCATAGATTAAGTTACGCTTCTAGAATGAGATAGAATATTTCGTTTCTTAATTCATCCGGAAATTTCTGGACTGATAGAGATAGTTCGTGTTCTGACTTATTGTAGAACAATCTAGAGTTACGAATTAGGTATTTAAGTACGTGACGGCTCGCAGAGTGAGTAGTAGTAAAAAAGTGAGTTGTAAACAGAGTAAGCAGAGAACAGCTGAGAGTGTTGTTGTTGAAAAGACAGTTGTGTAACAAGAGTGTTGTTTTAACGAGAGCTAATGTAATCAGCTGTCACGGTTTGTTATTGTCACTGACCTTGGAAGATTGTGTTATTATGTGATGTAATGTTGTTACGTGAGAATTGAACAGTGCATCTCTAAGGAAATAAAGGAGATTTTTAATTTCTGCAACTCGGGTCTTTTAATTCTACACACCCACAAAGTCACAATAAGTTCTGAAATGCAGAACGTGTAACATAAATGTGGAAATGCTCAAGTTAGACAGGTAGATCCAGATTTGTTATTGGAGGTGTTATATCCTCTCTTTTGGGATATATGTATTAAAGAAGATACTGAAAGAGTAATTATCAAAATAACAATACAGGCGATTTAAACAGCTGTGATTAAATAATCAGCGTGGTAGAACCTCCAAGTAACATTTTTACGAGAATCGTATTGAATAGAATAGATCTGACAAAAACTAAACAGAGGAATTCACAATATGGCTTTAGATCAAGAAAATCTTGCACTGATCTCATTAATACCTTGAGAATAATAATATAACAATCCTAAGAGTGAAATAGTACACTATGTAAGACACGCAATGGTTCTTTGACACTGAAATATTTTAATAAAAGCTTTGATGCGAGTTTCTTACAGATGTATTATTTTATCTTAACAGAAATCCTGCGCGGGGGGGGGGGGGATGAGTAGCAACTGTGGTGAGAACAGTGTACATATTGCCAGAATGCGTCACACGTGTAAAATTACGAGAGAGGAGTTCGATGCACAAGCTGTCTAAAAACAAAGCTCACTCTCGAAGCCATTGCTGCAGCTCTTATAAACTAAGTTGTAATTCTTACTATCCCGACGCTTTTGTAGGTTCTTAAATAGTACATAGGTGTTTGTAGCAAAACTCTGCTCTCCTCCAGCAGGCATGATAACCAACTGTGCGCTTTTCAAATCGCTGCAGAGTCTCTGTAACGAATTTCTCTCCAGACGTATGGTGTAGTATATGCCGCATTGATATAAGTTTCGTCCATATAAACTACATAAACTTCACTGTCATATCTGGGAATATTTTGTAAATACTTAAGCTTTTTTGCCCGTATGGTACGATGTTCGATGTTCTTTTTGTGTATTTAGGTTCTTTTGGGGGCATCTTTAGTGGGTTTTTATGTATTAAGAGGCTTTTGAAGCGTATTTGTAGTATTTTTGGTGTTTTAAGTGCTTTTGGAGCACATTGAAAGGCTTTTTGTGTGATTTAGAAGTTTTAGAGATGCATTTAGAGCCTTGTGAGGCGTATTTAGACTCTTTTTGGTGCATTTAGCGGCTTTCGGGGCGTATTTAGAGAATCTTGCAACGTATTTACTGGCTTTTCGGTGTACTTTAGAGGTTTTGGAGGCGTATTTAGGAGCTTTTCGAACGTATTTCCTTGCTTCTTGCTGTATTTAGAGGATGTAGAGTCGTTTTAGTTGCTTTAGCGACGTATTTCTTGGCTTCTTGCTGTATTTAGAGGTTGTGGAGGCGTTTCTAGTGTCTTTAGCGACGTATTTCCTGGCTTCTTGCTGTATTTAGAGGTTGTAGAGGCGTAAATCTTAATTGTTTCCATATAAATCATAACTTCGAAAGACCTCTTCTTAATTTTCAGACACTGCCTTGGAATTGAATAGAATTTTGAAGCTCCATAAGCACTTTCTTCAGAGTTGGTCTTTGTTTTCCTGTGTTTTAAAAACACTTCGCAGTTCGCCTGACTACTTCTGAATTAAAACATCAAAATTAGATTTTCTGCATGTTCTTAGTTTTTGTTTACTGAGCATAGAGAAAGACGTTGTTGCACTAGCACCAATGGTTTTTCTTTCCTTAATAACTCACCTAAACTGCTTTCAGACACAACTGTTGCCTCAGATGCCCTTAGCCAGATTTTTATAACAGACCCACACCATTGTTCCTGTTTTATAAATCTATAGACATTGGTTATTACTTCTCGTGTTTTTAAATGTAGCACTTTATTTCCTAATGTGCGCTAGGAGACGTCATTTCAAAATGCTCTCTTGGAACTAGGAGACACGCACATTTTGAAACAAGCTGTAGTATTACCGAGTAGCTCTGCACATGTTTACTTGCTCGCAACTGATACACAACTGACCTGCCCTCCCCTCCAGTTGTAGCCGTTCTGAAGTGGATTCGTTCAGATACCACTGCCCATCACACTCCATCTGTCATGAAATAAAAATGCATCTGTACCTGCTTTCCTTGGCCTTCAACGGCAGCTATATCTCACTGCGATAACTTCACCCTCTCAAGTATAATTGAATTGTGCAGTCTCCAACAAACTAAATGCTATAGTTTCAGAAAACGTTCTAACTTAGAACTTAACACTGAGTTAAACAATTTTGACTTTAATTATATTTTATTTCTTCTCCGCCTCACAAAGCTTCATCATCACTGTCATCTCGTCACTGTTTACATCCCATAGTCTTAACTTATAATTCTTTCAATTTTTCTCTTCCGTAGGTCCATTTTTTCCCTAATACTCCCGTTTTATTTGATCCATACATTTTCTAGATTTAGATACATTTTCCTTTACCATCCCTTCTCGATGGCCTGCCTGTACTTCCCTACGGAATGACCAGATGTCCTTTTCATTTGGAATGAATATTATATCATTTGTAAATCATAACAGATACAGAAAAATGTACAGCACAGAAAACTTATTTGAGGCATTAACGACTTCTGAAGTATCCTTTGATATTTTTTTAATTAAAAATGTACGTTTTCCCCAAGCTTTACACAAGCCATCAGATATTTAGAATTTTTTAGGGAATGACAATTTTGAAACAAGCAAAGAAGGTTATAAAATGGTTTAGAACAAACTGTTCATTACTTTAATTAATATTTTAACAGTTGAGTTCACATATGTTTGTAGCGCCGACAGCGACTTCATTAGCGAAACAATTGAACTCGTTACTGATACGTAAAGCAGTTTTAATGGGCAAGTGTGATGAGTTCGCTTCATTTCCCTGTTAATTAGCTTTAAAATAAATAAATAAATAAATCATGCCAAAATATCTATTGTCGTTTAAAATCATATACGTAAATAAGTTTAAAAAACACTGCAGTGCTGCCAACTCTGTTGTTTGCCCTTTCCCTAAATTTCTCCCTAAAAAGCACAAAGTTAAGATTATAATCGGTTAGGCTCCATTCACATGTTCATAAAAACTTTGTAAGCCATGTGTGATACAATATGCTTGACCAAAATGACAAATGTGGAAGTTACGGCTATAGATTTCTAAAATGCCAGTACGTCACTGATAACAAAAGTACACGAAATATAAAGAGACGTGTCGGAGGATTGCATCTGGTGCAATGTAATGACGTTAGCTTTCAAGTGAACGGTACCGAGTTGCAGTTACGTTAATTTTAATGTCCTTGTTATTTTTGTATAGTTCTATCCTAGATCCAGATTAGATTTTTAAATTAGATTAGTTATTCTGCAAATTCCAAAATTTTACAATTTACAACTTTAGGTTACATTTATTTTTCTTTAGCTTGTTGCTACCTTGGCTTACATGACAACTTGGTCTTCTGCTCTGCCAGATAACTCTTAACCTCCATACCTTTTTGTTACTTAATTAGTCCCATTATCCATCCCCCTTCTTCCTTTCTTATATTCTTTATATTTCTTGCCCATTTTTCTTTTACTTTCTTTAAGAACTCACCAATATTTCTTACCTTCTTTTCCTCCTTTCCCGTTAACATTTTTATAGCTACTATCTTTACTTTCTCCCATTTTTCCTCCCACACCTTTTTTCTCCATATTGCAACCTCCTCACATTCTGTTACACAGTGTTCTATGCTTTCTTTTGCCCCACACAATTTACAAATTCCCTTTTCCCTAGCTCTTATCCCTCTTAGAAATATTATTCCTGTTCTCATCCAAGCTAACTCTTCTCTCTATTGCCTATTGCAGTAATCTTCCTATGCTTCTCGTCCCAAATTTCTTTTTATTTGCTTGTAAAATTGTAATGATTTCATATTTTCTAGACTTCCCCATATTTCCTGCCTTTCTGTAACTTCTATTCTGCATTTTAAAAATTTACCCACATCGCTTGTATTCTTTTCCTCTAATCTCCATATATCACCTACATTTTCCATAATTCCTCCTATCTCTGCCCACCAACTATTTCAGTTCGCTAATCGTTTTTAATGTCTCATGCATAATTTCATAATTTCCCCTTCTTCTTTGGCCAAACACCTATTCAACATTTTATTATTCTTTCCATTATTATTCCATTCTTCTTGTCTTTCTTAATTCTACTAAAGCTACTTCCCTATAAGTCTAGTAGCTCTTTACAAAACCTTCTGTAGTTTTGGTCCACCGTTTTGTTTACCTCTGTGCCCCCCCCCCCCCCCCACATCTCCACTGCATACAACATTTTGGATTCAAGTAGTGCTTCATACATTTTTTTCTAACCACTTGGTTGTCATTTCTAGCTTATATTTGCATATTCTTATCCCATTCATTGCCGCCCTTCCTTTTGCTTCCATTTTTCTCCTGTGTGCTTCCCCCTTTCCATTATTATTCAACCTCACTTCTAAGTATTCAAATTCATTGACCACTTCTATCCTTTTTCCATTTAGTATCCAATCCTAGGACATGCAAGTCTCCCTTGGCTAGACATAAAGGAACCCAAACTGATTTCTCTAAGCTTTTATAAGAATACTTTTGAATGTATGAATCAACAAAAGAAAATGGGAAGTAGACGAATTTGGTGATCAGAGGCGGACAAACTGTGAAGGAAATGGAATGAGGGACTTATGGCGACCAGAAAATAGGAATGTAGAAGGTTTTTGGAAATAATCAGAACTAGAGTGAAGGATATAGAAAGACAATAAATATGGGGAGGGATAAAAAACAAAAATCACTGAAATTTTATGGGTTAATGAAGAGAGAATGGAGAGGAGAAAGATCTGTAAACCAATGTAACAAACAGAAAAGGGAAGGAATGGCTTGGACGGAACAGGATACATGTTCTTAAGGGGATTAAAAAAGGGCAGGATAAAAGTATGCCATAATGTGGAGAAACAGAAAATACAGTTCATATTCTGACAGAATACAAAGAGTTATCAGGATGGATAGAGGAAGTATGGAAGAATAAGAGGGAAAAGGTGCAAAGCGAGTTAATAGCCATAAAAATGGTTACGGAGAAAAAATTAAAGTAGAAATAGAAAGAAAAAGGCTAAAGAAAAGTGGATGAGAAACGTAAGGAATGGAAAAGAAAATATGCTGCAAAAGGAAACAGATAGCAAACTAGAGTAGAGGATGGTGGGGTGACTATTCTACTGAGCAACTAAAAGGCCCGGGAGCCAAGCAGGCTGAGTCATCTACAGTCTGATTTTTAAAGAAGATACGTGAAGGCCATCTGTTTCTCTACGTGGGCAGTGCAATGTCGCCCACCAGAACTCCTTTCTTTATCCTCTCAACACTCGAAACATAAATAAAGTTCGAGTTATCTCACCTCAACAAAAATATGCACAGCTAATCTGTATTGTCCTACTTTAAAATCAGAAAAAAATTATTTACACATTCAATGCTTTGTAGGGTCTTCACGTGTGTGAGTTATTCTAAATAATTGTTTGTACTATGTAACTAATATTCCGTACTCAACGTTATTGTTGCTATGCATTTTAAGTTAACATTCCCGCACTAGTGCGGTAAGTATTTCTCCATAGAAACACATATACACGATGCACGTTCTAAAATCTAACAATTATCTTCAATTATATTTATTAATATTTCAGATAATATCTTAACTACTAAAATTCGGATTCATATAAATAAACACATTGCAAAAAATGATGTGCAACACACATGTGGTAAGCACATAGTTGAAAAAACTCGGTGGAAGCAGCTCGATTTTTCAAGCCTTTCCTCGTTCCCTATTAAGTGTTTGCCACATTAGTATCGCAATATACTACTATTAACGACTATGTAAATTGTCATGTTCATATCTCCCGTAGGGGAGGCGTCCCCTTCAGCTGCCAAGGTGCGGGCGCTGAGGACCCTTAGCACTCGTGGTACCTCAGACGGTACTAGAGGAACCTCGGGCCGAACATACCGAGCCCCTCCCGTAGGTAAGTAGTTCGGATTGGTTAGACTCGAGGGGGCAGTGTGTTCCCGACACCCACGGGTAAATGGGTACTTCCGGCCAGGCTTCGGCCGCCCGAAGGGGGTAGAGGGTTGCCTAAAAAGTCCCGAGTACTAGCCTGCAGAGCTAGTATAATGTGTTCTAGATCGCCATTCGGCCCCACCGAGGTTATCGGTAGTCTTCCCTGCGTGGTTGACGCGCGTAAGTGGCGTATCCACTTCCATCCCGTCTTGACGTTGTGTTCAGCGGGGGGGGGGGTTTAAAATATAAGGTATTGCCCTATGGAAAAACTCCCGGAGTTATCCATCGCTCCCGGGTAGAAGGAGACCCGGGTCCTTGGTCCTACGGGTCCAGGACTAATGGGAGAGGAACTCTGCAGTACCTGTCATGTTCATATCAACGTCGCCGATGTGCCGTAATTTTCACCCACAGGAATTCTTTTACGTGCAAACATATCTACTGACATCGGACTGCCGCTTTTGGATAAAAGGAATAAGCTGTTCATTGATAAGAAGCAATCTCTCGTCTTTCTGTTGGAGGAATTCTCTAAGAGAACAGGCAAATTCTCTAGCTTGACTATGCAATATAACACCCCGACCGTAAGCTGATCTTTGCCTTAGGTCATGAATCCTCAGTCCACCTCTAGACCAACCGACACTACGTCTTGTTTCCATAAAAACGTATTTTAATTGTGTTTTAACAAAGTAGGCTAACAATACACAGAGGAAATGAACACAAGCAAACTCTGTTTCCCGCATACAACTAGCAATAACTGAGCTGAGAGTATGTGATTCACCAGTGTAACCAATCTGGGACCCTTTGTTTACGTTACCATAACAACGACCTTCCCTTCTTAGCCTTCGGGTTCCTTGCCTGATGACCTTCACCTATCTTCTTTTAAAAATCAGACTGTAGGTTTAAAAGGAAAATGGTACCAAATGTATACGACTAGACTAAACATAGGTATGTAATGTAGATATTAATATTGTAAATAGCAAGTTTTATAAATAAATTCAGTTCAAAGAATGCTGCTGTTAAAATTGGAACAGCGTATTCGAAGGTTTTGAACGCTACAATTATGTCATATTGGCATGTTGGCCATGGTAGCTCAATGATTAAGATCAAATGGACGCAGACAGGGAGATCTCTGGTTCAAATCTCAGCTATGGCATCGTATTTTTCAGTTTCATTCT